>OY720041.1:4284779-4436779 GCA_963082485.1 Eudonia mercurella | reverse complement strand
GACAAACAACCTCCTGTTGGAGAGTGAATAAAACCTGCTAAAGATTATACAATACAATTTGTATTCTACACAGAACAGAAGCTTTATTTATTCTGTGAAAAAACTAAAAACAAACCGTTATGTCTTGATTTACTTTGAAAAAAAACAAATCACTTTTAAAAGCGAGAAATAAACAAAATTTTAACAAAAATTAAAACCGACTCCAAAAAATTTGACTGAAAAAATTGCACTAAAAAGTAAAAAATAATTGCATAGTTTAGTTTGTTCAATTTACTTGCAATTAACCTATATTATACTCAATCTTATATTCTTTCTTAGGAAAATATATAGGTACAATTATTGTTATTTTTGGAGGCGGTGCCAGCCAACGAAATTTTTGGAGTCGGTGCCAGTCCGCGTTTGTACTCAAAATTTCATGCATAAGATTGAATGTACTAATGTGTTATATGCCTACAATATTTGAGGAGCAATTCCTTAAGGATTCCATCATCAGAACTGGATTTTGATAAAAATGGGACCAATCTGGAAGTATATCCTTTCAAATGAAAAAAGAATTTTCCAAATCGGTGTATAAATGACGGAGTTCTGAGGTAACAAACATTTTAAAATAAAACATACAACCCAATTGAGAACCTCCTTCTTTCTTTGGAAGTCAGTTAAAAATACCTCGGCGTCAGGTATTTGAAATACGAATTACAAATTACATTTTAAGGAAGTAATTGAAATACCAATACCAAATACTTAGGTACTTGTATTTCGATTACGTATTTTAATTACAAGTAATTCAAATACTCGCCAACGCTGGGTGACAATGACGAACAGAAAAACTTCGATCCCCAATTTCAGCCATCAGTAATAACCTTTAATATAGACCGTTACTATGGCCGCTACTAGCGTTGCCAGGCGTCCGGATCCGGATAAAGCTGGACATAGTTAGGCTTTTTGATTGCGTGTCCGGCCAAAATAAACGGTGTCCGGCTTGTCCGGCTTTAGTTAATGCTATTTAAATTTGTCTGATTAATAATAAAGTACTTAGACTGATTTGGCATTCGATTTTATTTACATTTCATTAGAATTTAACAAGATTTCTGGTAATAATAAAAAAAAACTTGATTTTACATAATTTTTTTTTTGTGTCCGGCCTTATTACCCAAATGTCCGGCCAAACTGGCTGGTCTGTCCGGCTATTAAGTTTGGCGACCTGGCAACCCTAACCGCTACTAGGTAGGTACACACACATGCACAGTAGACTACCACAAACTGTCTAATTCCTTGAATAGACTTTGAACTTTATTTATATGTCATAAGGTTGAATATTTATTGCAGAAATTTGACAGTTTTAGATAGGTCGATGTGGAGGCGTCTGTACTTTACTTATACATATTTGGAAAGGAAGATAGGAAAGAAGTACCTATAAAGACGCTGGCTGTTGTAATCAACAGCGTCCTTACTTTTTATGTAAAGGTGTCTTCCTAAGGGAAGATTGGTTACTGACTGGCGGACTTCGTACCGCTTTGACAGTTTCACGTTGACAGTTTCCTTGACAACAAAACAAACAAGTCATTCGTCCGCTTAAAAACACCCGTATCCCATGATGGACCCCTATAGCACCTACCGGGTCCAATTGTAAATTTAAACCATTCTCGAATCCACTTGGACACACACAGAAAATTTCATTCAAAACATACACACGCACAGAAGATTTTTATATATAAAGATATAGGAGATTTCTTTTACCTACTCAGGGTCCGTGTATTAAAGGGACTTCGAGTTATCAGTTGTCTTATAATCGATTTTGTCTTCTCAATTCACAGTAAGCTAATGACGTTCCGCAAGGCGAACCTAGAGGCCTTCACGAAGAAGTATGGCGTGAAGCTGTCGTTCATGTCTCCGTTCCTCAAGGCGTGCGCCAATGCGCTCGCGGACCAGCCCGTCATCAACGGGGTCATCATTGGGGAAGACATCATTTATAGGTACACTTCATGTCTACTATATAGGGCCTTGACTCACGCTAGCCGGAACAATAACGTGGACAGGCTGGCTTGCTGGCAAGCTCGCTGGATAGCTGTCTGTTTGGCTTGCTGGCCGGCAGGGTGGCTAGCCGTCTGTTTAGTTGACTGGCTGGCTGGAACCGGCAGAAGCTGGAGTCGTTCATGTAGAAGTATGGCGTGAAGCTGTCGTTCATGACGCCGTTTCTCAACACGTGTGCCGACCGACGCACTCACGGACCAACCAGAGGACATTATTTATAGATAGGGACCTAGCCGTGCAGATCACTGCTTGCCTGATGACTAACTAGATGGTTGGCCGGGTATGCTGGTTGGCTGGAACTGGCTGAAGCTGCGATCCTGAAGAAGTAAGACGTGAAGCTGTCGTTCATGTCTGAGTTCCATAAGGCGTGCGCCAACGCGCTCGCGGACTAGCTCCTCGTCGTTGGGGAGGACATCGTTTATAGGTAGGCCGTAGATTGACTGCACTGCTGCACGTAACAGTAATGGCTTGATGACTGTCTGGCGAGCTGGCAAGCTGGCAAACTAACTGGCTAGCTGTTTGGTTGGCTTGGTTCGAGAATTTTTGGTATCAAAAATAAGTTAGTGACTTTGAATAAGAGAAAACGAACCCCTCGTAATTGAAATCATAGCGTAAGAATTAGACATCTAGCTAGCTACTTCCACCTTTTCTAAATATGCCGCCATAACATCAATGTTTATATTATAAACACAACAATGTTATAAAGTTTAGCTAGTGATAAGATAGCCAGTCTTCAGTAGTTACGGATTCCGGGTGAAGTGCGCTTCCACCTTCAGCCTTATCATCACTTAACAACAGGTGAGATGAAGGCCAAGTGCTTACTACTTTTTATTTTTATTTTATTTTTTATTTTTTTTATTTTACTTTTCAAATTGACATTATTCTCTACATTCTCTACATTCTCCATCGGCAGGGATTTCGTTGACATCTCGGTGGCGGTGGCGACCCCGCGGGGGCTGGTGGTGCCGGTGCTCAGGAACGTGGAATCCATGGACTACCCGCGCATCGAGCTCGCCATCAACGCGATCGCGGCGAAGGCGAGAGACGGTGAGTAACAATATAACTCTTCAGGGGCCTTGCCAATTCGGCGGAGGCAGGTGCATGGGCAGCTCCACCCGTCGAGTCGTCGAGCGAGTGGTTTTAGTGGATCGGGCAGACCATTGCTCAACCACTTTTATTTTTTTAATTGCTTTGCACAAGCATTTAGCCATTGAAAAAGTAATTTTTCTTACAAGTAATACATAAATAAATTTCTATAGGATGATCATGAATGATAATAGAAATGAGAAGTGAGAAATGGTATACCCCCAACCCCTCGAGTATCTCAGTAAAAATGTGGGGCTTTACTAATTCCTCGGGCGGACTTCTTGAGAGAATTTGAAAAGTGACGTTGCACTGTTGTGTTTCATTTGCCAACACTCATGCACACTCACGAACACTTAAAGGTTAATAATCCACCATTATTTCACATTAATATTCGACATAACACAAATTTTAGAAAATAAAACAAAACTTCAGACATGACTCTTTACTTTCCCGCCAAGAAGTCATTGCTCAACTACATATATGTATCTTCCGGGTTTCAACAAAAGCCCGGTCGAGACGGTTCCAAAGGGTATTTACAGACGTTAGAAAAAATGTTTTAATGTTAAATAACACTAAGTATATACCTTCGTATATAATTCACAACTGCAAAAGCTTTGCAATCATGCTTCTATAAGAGCTTGTGTAAGGAAGGCCCCTTCCCATTCTGCATTATAACCGTCCTCTACTAAATTGTATTTGTCATCAGTTTATTAAATAAATAAAAACACAAGCCGTCCCTTATTTATATGACGCCTACACTTTGCAACTTCTTATACTTTTTGTAGATCAACATTTCCAAGTCTAATTACAACCAAGTCAAAATCATTTTCTTGTTTGTCAAAATCATCTCAATTTTTGCTTGAATTGAATCTATTTCTGTAGGTTTAAACGTTTTACGAATTATCAGCAGGTTCAAGTTCAAGTCTCGCTAGTGTAAACTATTTTCGAACACGTGGTTTTCCTTACGGTGGTGATAATATCTGGTGTGATGTGTTGCAGGCAAGCTGACCCCGGCGGACATGCAGGGCGGCACGTTCACCATCAGCAACGGCGGCGTGTTCGGCTCGCTGCTGTCCATGCCCATCATCAACCTGCCGCAGTCCGCCATCCTTGGCATGCACGCCATCTTCCAGCGGCCGGTCGCCATTGCCGGCAAAGTGAGTACCAACTCTTTTTTTTTCTTCAGTTGATGGCTTTGGGCGATTAGCACATTTAGCCAGTGTCAAAGTAATTTTTCTTACAAGTAATACATAAATAAACAATATTTATTGTTTTCTAAACTTTACTAGAACACTATACATTGAAATGAAACAACTTTGAGACGAACAACACCTGCAAAGGGTTCGAAACGTCAGGATAAACATTAAAAAATAATGTGTAAAATAAACAATATTTCTTTCATGTTAATAGAAATGAGAAGTGAGAAATGATATACCCCCCACCCCTCGAGTATCTCAGTAAAGATGTGGGGCTTTACTAAGTCCTCGAGCGGACTTCTTGAGAGAATTTGAAAAGTGACGTTGCACTGTTTTGTTTCATTGGCCAACACTCATGACCACTCACGACCACTTAACGGCTAATAATCCACCATTATTTTACATTAATATTCGCCATAACACAAATTTTAAAAAATAAAACAAAAATCGCAGACATGACTCTTCAATTTCCCGCCAAGAAGTCGAGTACCAACTTATAACTAACCAAAACCCCCATATTTTTCATAAGTAGGTTATATCAGCCTATGCCTATACCTCCTTCCTATGATATGGGGTCCTTTAAACGAGGCGTGTGCACCTTGTGGGCCGGCAGAGTGAGGATTACTGATGCTGCGTTGTTTTCACGCTGCATCAGTTGTCGTCGCATCTGGACTCCATATTCACTTACCATCAGGTGAAATGGAGTCATTTGCCGTGCTAAGTTTTCAAAAAATCAGGGTTAAGAAGCGTCACCTACAATTAGTTACGGGTCACTTCAAATTCAGGGGGCGACAGAGACAGGATAGGCAAGGTAACGACGGCTGAGAAACTAAAAAATTAATCTCCAATCACTTCAACGCGCGTTTTATACCTACCCTGAATCCTCAACTACTGAGGCACTGGCTATCTCATCTCTAACTGCCGGAACACAACAATGCTACAGACATTGATGTTATGGCGATATATTTAGATAAGATGGAGTATCTACTAACTAGCTAAGCGGTCAATCAAGCTTTACCACTAACCAAACCGAGTATAAAACATGTACCCCCCTGGGAATCAAATCTGGGACCTCAGGCTCTGAAACTTGTGGAGGCTGGTCAGCTCTTGCATACTTATCTTATTTTTAGTGTTATTCACTATAGTTTGACTTCGTTTGTCTTAAACAATTTTTTACTTTTACGAGAGTACTGTAGTGGTACGATTTTAGATCATTTTTACAAAAGCATATTTTTATAGAAGCAAATTTTCATATCGATTTTTTTCATAATCATATTTTTTTATTATTCGCGAATTTTAATGTAGCAATTATTTATGTCGCATTTTTTCATAATCGTAATTTTTTTTATTCGCGAAATTTAATGTAGCGATTTTTCATAAAGCAATATTTCATGGTCGCGTTTATTTTAATCGCTTAAATTACCAATAGCTTTTTTTTATTATCCGCAAATATTTTCAGCAGCATTTTTTCTCAATCTTGTTTATATATGTTGATTCTTAAAGTTGTTATAATTATATTATGAAAGATTATGATTAGTCATATTTTGTCTAATAATTTTAATCTATGATCTAGATGTAAATGTATGCACTTAAACTATGAAGATATCATAAATTGACTTATGATTTTATTTATTTATTATAAGCAAAAAAAAAACAAAAATATTTGCAGATAATAAAAAAAGCTAGAGGAGCTCGATGGTGCAGCGGCTAGCGCGTTCGGCTTGCGATCTTGCCCGCTAGCAACTTTCGCAATGCCGGGTCGCCTGATGGGTGACCAATTAAAAACATCTCGAGCTCCTCCGTGCTTCGGAAGGCACGTTAAGCCGTTGGTCCCGGTTGTTGTCGTAAGATGGCAGTCGTTAAAACCCACCAACCCGCATTGGGCCAGCGTTGTGGGTTATGGCCCAATACCCCTACGTGCTACTGATCATGTGGGAGGCCTGTGCCCAGCAGTGGGACGTTTATAGGCTGATGATGATTTATTTATTTATTTATTTATTTTTAATTATTTTTTTTTATTGGCATACACAACAGGTAACAATCAAATAGAAATAGAAGTCAGGAATTATGATAGTTTAAAACTAGATCAAGACCCAAAAACGTGTACACACAGCATTATATAAAATTTTTGCGCAAACTTACCTACTTGTCACCACGACAGAATTAAAAATTAATACTCAAATTTATTAAATAAATCAAATTACAATAAATTACATTAGATTACAAAAATTTAAATTACAATGAATTAAATTACAATGAGTTAAATAAAGTTACATTTAATTTAATTTAATTGGATTCCAAAAACATACAGTGAAACAAAACATTTAACAACAGAATAACATTTATACAATTTCAGAGAGTACCTCTCTGACAGTACGGTAAAACATGGCGAGGGTCGGCACAAAAATGTCCAGGTCACCGCCAACCTGCGACAGCTCATTGTATGTACGACACATGCGTACAACGGGATTGTAAAAGGAGGTATTATTCCTATAGACTTGCAAGATAAAGGTCTGTTTTTTACGGTTACGCAAGGGGATTCTAATATTGAAATTGAGAAGTGACAATAAGCTTGGGGAGTCAAATAAGGAATGCACTATTTTGTATAAGTGGAGGAGATCCTGTTGCTTGCGCCGCACGCACAAAGAGGTAATTCGGAAATGCTGAAGTCTTTCGGAATAAGAGTTGAGACAGCGGCCAAGGCCTGATCTGTAAGATAATATTCTTAGACACTTCCTTTGAACACTCTCTATTATGTTTGAGTGGGTTACATAGCTAGGTGACCAAATCACAGAACAGTACTCAAGTTTACATCTGACAAGGCTGTAGTAAAGATGCAAGAAACCCACATTCTTTTTAAAATGTTTTGTGGCTCTAGCGACAAAACCTAGAGTTTTACAACCTTTCAATGCAATATGGTCACAATGATCTCTAAAAGTAAGCTGCTGATCAAACAGAACACCAAGATCCCGCACAACCGAAGACCTATGCAACAAGTGACCATCTAGTGAGTAGTCATAGTAAATTTTGTGCTTCTTCTTTTTTGTAAAAGAAATTATATGACACTTATCAATGCTTAAATGCATTTGGTTGCACTGACACCATTCAGTAATGGTGTCAAGATCACTCTGAAGAGTGATACAATCGTTGGTGCTTCTAATTGTCGCATATATCTTCAGATCATCCGCATACAAAAGACAAGGAGACACCAAGCGGTGAGGGAGATCGTTGATGAATATCAAGAAAAGCAGTGGTCCCAAATGAGACCCCTGCGGCACACCATACGTAATAGGAACTGGGGCAGATGCATATCCCTTTAGCGTAATTAACTAATGATATGATGATAACTAATGATGATGATGATGATGAAAAAAAGCTACTGGTAATTTAAGCGATTAAAGTAAACGCGACCATGAAATATTCCTTTATGAAAAATCGCTACATTAAATTTCGCGAATAAAAAAAATTACGATTATGAAAAAAATCGATATGAAAATTTGCTTCTATAAAAATATGCTTTTGTGAAAATTATCTAACAAATCAATGGTAGGTACTCACTGTGTGACATTGTGAAAATTGAAACTTTTACCTGATGTAAATTTGTTAACTTATATTTTTTATTTTGTTTTTTTTTTAATATGTTGAGGTTGTCTAAAAGGCTGACGTCCCTTTGAAAAATCTCCTCTCGTTGTCTGTGTATGCTACCATCTATCCGGTTCGAAGGACCACAATCTTGTTAAACATGAAGAGAAAATGTCTGAATCAGGCCACTGAGACACGGTTGTGTTTCTAATATAACGGCCCTTAAATATTCAGTTTTTTTTATAATATCCCACAATCTTCAATCCATTTTTTCTCGATTCCAGGTGGAAATCAGGCCAATGATGTACCTGGCACTATCCTACGACCACAGACTGATAGACGGCCGTGAAGCGGTCATGTTCCTGAGGAAAGTAAAGTCGGGCGTTGAGGATCCCACATCCATCTTAGCCGGAGTCTAGTGATCTGCCATGAAGATGTATGATCTAAGATTACATAATTATGCAGTATTTAGACAGTCGAATAATGTTGGAATTCTCTATGGGCTCAATTATTCTGAAGAACCATGCAGTGTTTAAAACTTGTCTATAGAAAAGTGTCATGCAAACGTCGTGTGTCGTGCCGTACACTAATTGTGCTGTATGTACGATGTAGATAGCAATGCGTTGTGTACTTTCTTTTTATATAAAAGCATTTAACTGGAAATAACAAACATTACGAGAATATTTTTTTTTTGTTACTGTAGGTACCTGTTTTATTCACAAATCGTATTCTCACCAGTGTCCGGCACAATAACCCAGTATTCGTCACTCGCGTCAGTTTACATCTCCAAAAATAACTTAGTGCCTTACAAATAAACAAAGGATATGGTCCGAATAGTTATTCCGTGATTGTTCCGTGTTCCTGTCATGTTAACGTCATTTCAAATTAGAGTAAAAAAGACAAAACACGGAATAATTATTAGGACCTTATTCTTTGTTTATTTGTAAGACTGTAAATCGCACGATGACACGATGCGTTCACGTCGTGCGATAAGTTCAAACATACAGATTTCTTCAGAGTGTCCTAATTACAGTTCGCAAGACGCACGATCATGGTACGATCATTTTCATCGCACGACGAAAACGCATCGTGTCATCGTACGACTATTGCCAATTAGGACGACGCCTAACACTAATTTCATTGCAATTTTACTCGATGATAGCTAGGAACGGCTAGTCTAGGTGGGTTACTCTTGAAACACATGTGCAATAATCAATTTCCAATCCCGAATCTAAAAAAATCAAGTGGCACTCTTAAAAGCGATAATAGTGCTACATTGGAATTAAATTGCGTGGAAATTGAGTGAACGAATTATTATCGTGATGGGGCATTTCGATATTGCGAAACTTATCCCAATATCGATACATATTAATCGCATTGGAATTGTATTGAGATTGAGTTTGCGTCAAGAGTAGCCTACCAGGTGGTCTGTATTGAATTGTTCGTAAAGTCAAATATCTGTTGCTGGCCCTATTTTTTATGATTAAATGAATAAAATGTGGAGCACTGTGTATTTAAATATTAAAAAGAAAGTGTCGATCGCAGGTTATTGTAAAACACTGGTGCCACTGCTTTTATACCTATAAACCCCGATACCTTTCCTTGTTTTTTTTATTTATTACAAAAACACAAATGTTGAAAAAAAATCCACGAGCAGGATTTAAAACTGCACCCTTCTGACATACCGGGTCAGGTGCTTTTCATCATTCATAATTGAATGGGCGCCTTTGGCTTTCAAAGTAAAAAGTGTTGAATATTTTCGGCGGGCTGGTTAGAAACACGATAGCTCAATAGGAAGAGCACCTGACCCGATATGTCAGAAGGGTGCAGGTTCAAATCCTGCTCGTGAATATTTTTTCAACATTTGTGTTTTGTAATTTGTTCGCAACAAAATTTGCGTGAACAATTATTTGAACATTTTGACATGTTATTGTTAAAACCGGTCGTTGTGGAGATCCTTGGGGGAGGCCTTTGTCCAGCAGTGGACGTCTTTTGGCTGAGATGATGATGATGATGATGATTGTTTTGAAGGAGCTAAAATCAAACGTAGGTGATTAAAAAAAAATATTTATCAGAGTATAGAAATCTGTCTGATTGATACTGTGTTGTGATTGTGACACGTGCATACATTCTGCATGCATGATCAATAGAGACGGGTGTATTGATAGTAGTACCGTAAAACAATAGAGGGGGTATAACTGACTTTATCTATTCAACTTATATATATTCTCTATATAATACCTTTGAGACCCTACACGTGACCCCTAGGTAGTGCTAAATGAGTGACACTGAGTGGTAGAGCCAAGCTGCGTTGCAGCACGAAATGGGCCGGCTCGCCCGGCGTAATACCACCCTCTCACAGAATATCGGCGTGAAACAATGGCACTCGTTGCTGTTGTGTTTCGTCCGGTGAGTGAAAATACCGGAGGCCCATCTCTCACCCCTTTACCCTCCCAATTCCTACTCCCTCCTCAAGATCCATCCACTTACACAAGGCCGGCAACGCATCTGCGATTACTTTGGTTTTGCGGGTGCCATGGGCGGCGGTGATTACTTTCCATCAGGTGATCCACCTGCTCGTTTACATCCTTTTACAATTAAAAAAAAGTCTTTAGCACTGTTGCTTATTTATATGCAATTTATCAGCATCGCCGCAGTGCCTTTAGCCGCGCCACACGTAACGGCTAATTTGAACGCGCCCTTATTGTCACATACCATCAGTTAAGATAAAAGACGAGCGCCTCCCTTTGTCCAGGTAGCCGGAAATAATTAACCTACTTTAAACCATCGTAGTCTGTTATGGCCCGTATGGCCTAAACCCGTGTGCTTTTGTCTAGCCTGCTATTTGTTACAAGTATCTACTTTGTGATTGTGACCAAAGGTCGAGAGAACATTTGGCCATTTTGGCACACAATACGCAGACGAGGGACTTTTGTCCGCGGACTTTTTTGTGCGTCAAAATAGATCGCTTCAAACTTCATTGACTAACACTTTGGTTTAAAGACTAACGCACACGAAAGACTGTACAAACAACAAAGCGAGGCGGACAAAATCCGTGGTTTATACGCCGGAGATTGTCCCTCGTCTGCGAAGGCCTTAATTTTGACACGACGTTTATGAAATAGGTAGGTACCATACCTACTTATTCTTTTTATGGCTATGTTATTGGTGGCGATCCGTTTCACAGTTTTTGTTACATAATAAACTGTTTTTAATAATGGCCTCAAATTCCATGCTGATTAATGCATAATCTATAATGCTGTCTGTCGTGTCGGATTATCAGTAAAACTGTAAATTAAGGGTATGTTCCGATATACACTGCGAGCACTGTAAGGTGTGATGTCAATTTAGTACACTGCGAAGCCTTTCCTTTATTGTTAGCTTTACTGGTTACTGTTTTAAAACGGAACGCAGTCCAGTATACTGTCATCCATGTCATTTCTGGACGCTGTTGATCACGTACTGAGAGCACCTTACCTCGAAAATGCCAGTGCTAGCCAGTAAGAGGGACAGTGCTCGCAGTGTATATCGGAACATAACCTAATTAAAGTCAACCAACACCAACTGTCACAGATGCGCGTTTCTCTTGTTCGTGTCAATGACATCATCATTTCTAATAAAAAAATAAAAATATATAAGAGAAATTGAAAAGTGACGTTTTGCTATATTATTTTATTCTTAGAGCATTATTTTATTTGGTTATATGGTCTAAGGATCTCACGCATTTGAACTGCACTCAACAGTCAATATCAACTATTAATATTATTTTTAAGTATTCAACACAACAGTCATACATAAACGTTCAAATAAAACAAATTGCAAATATGATGCCCTCTTTACCGATAAGCGTTTTTAGCTACACAATAATAGTTACAGGGTAAAACCATATTTACAAACTGTATTTCATGAAATTATGGAGCATTTTACAGATAGAACAAATATTTCTAGGGTTTAAATAATAAAAACATGAACGCAACTTTACCGCCATTTTTTTATTTTGACAACAGTAATTTCATTTGTAAAATGTCAAAGCTGTCAAATGAGAGACGACGAGTATTTTTGTTCGCCTCAGCAATTCAACATTGATCAAACTTATAAGTTTTAACTTGCACCAATTGAGTTTTAAACAAAATCTGAATGTGTTAATATAAAATAATATTTTATTAACTGATATTGCTGAAGTATAATGAAGTAAATCGTCACAATATGAGGCGAGGTCATGCAGGCATCGGTGGATGGCGAAATGAAAATCCTAGACATTTTAGGCCTAGAAGCGGTGGACCTCCGCTATTTAGGCCCAATAGAAACTATCCTTTACAGGATACTCTTAGGTAACATGCGTTATTACATTAAATTCTTAGTTATTGACCAGTGCACATTGCATCATTTTGCGCGCCGAATGTTCTTGTACTAAGTACAACTAACTACCTGTAAACACGAAATTGATTTGTTTTTGTTTATTAGGTTATTTAAACTTATATTAATTCTTTAATACTGTGCTAGCTGGAGACCGTGTTTTTAACTTAAAGTATAAACATATACTTAAAATACTTCTAAAACTTATTTTGTGATGATGTACCTACAAATGTTGTATTTTCAGGTTTCCGCCCCCTGGGCCACGACCACTAAGAGGCCAGTTTATCAACCGTCCTGTTCTATTGAATACTCTTCCCCCTGATATTCATGATAGAAACACGTATAGACAGGAGAATCGATCAACACATCAATTCAGACCACAAGATCGAAGTCATCATCAAGGCTCAAGATCGTATTTCCCTATATTCGATCGTATGAGACATGATAAAGATCAAGGGAATCAATATGAAGATAAAAGTTATTATGGTAACTCCAAAACAGACCCCTGGCGAATAAATAGTTTAGGTGATGTTGATGATCGCCAACTCACAATTCAACCCAATAATTCGGAGCATTATGGAGTACATCCTATACCTCCGTGGAACCACCCTCCTGATAATATGAAGCAATATTTTGACGATAGAACCATACATAAACCTTACAGGCATAATGATATAACAGAAACCAACAATAAAATACCTGTGCTTGAATATTCAGGGCACAGACCACCATCTTCAGATCATTATGGTGGCACTCTTAGTTCCACCCTGGACAACTCTAATAGTTTCAGCCGTTCTGTGGATGATACAGTTGATATAATACGTAAACGACTACAGAACCGTGGAGAGCCACATCAAACTTTAGAAGAACAAACAAATGACAATATTGACATTGATGACCGTGTAGTAGATCCCATGTCAAGTAATTATCAAAACATTCAACAAAATCAACCTGTTAAAAGAAGAGTACAAAAACAAAAACAAAATGTGGAAGCCAATTGTGATAAAATGAAGAATAAAATAGTGCATGAACTTTTTAAAATGGATAAAGACAAAATTCATAAGCTGATGGATAACCCTAGTTCATCCTCAAAATTTGAGTATGCACTCAACAGTTTTATAACCGAGTCACAAAATAGCTTAAATAGGCATTTAAGGTCAGTTGCTGAAAAATCGTTATGTACTTCTGAAGAATTTGTACACAATGACAAAAACACTATTTACGAAGACACTTTTATGAAACAAATGCAAGGCATTTTAGATCCACAAGACACTGTTCTGTTAGAAGATATAAAGCCACTTGTTTTAGCGGAGCTTAGCAAAGTATTGCAGTTAAATGAATATGATCAACCATTTCAAGTAATTGAAGATCAAGGAAATTATCAACCAATAATTGAACAACCAAATTTCGACTCCTGTGATTCATACAATTATGAAGAGTTCCCTCAAAGTAATTATTATGATCAGTCACAGTCACCATCACCACAAAGGGTGTGTAGCAACTATGTAAATCCTAAAACAGACAATGACAATTATACAAACTTTGAATGTGATCAACCTGAACAACCAAAACCAAAACCAAAGCCAAAACCTCTTTTTGAAAGAAGGAGTGCTTCCTTTAGCACTGAGAAATGTTCAGAACGCAATCTTACTTCCATTCCTGAAAGGACATCAAGAATAAATGCTCCTAACAAACCAGTACAAGATAATTTGTTTCCCACAGAAAGGCGACATTCTAGAAGGAGCTTAGAAAACAAACTACATGAAGAAATTGAGCCATCAATTCCACTGTTCGACTCAAATGCAGAGCAGTTATCTGATGATGAGGATCCATTTGCTGAATTGGACAAACAGTATCATGTAGCTGTAGATCATAATTTTATTGAAACTTATGGTATATCCAGCCCACAACCCTCTACACCTAACATAATAATTAACCAAAACACTGCTAAATCTCAGGACACTCAATATGAAGCAAATATTGAAATTAGAAGGCCCAGTCAAGATACAGATAGCTTAAAACAAGAAATCGATTATCAACTATTTAATATTGCAAAGTCACCTTTAAAATTATCATTAATGAATACTGAGATACCTCTGACAGAAGATTCAGCAAATTCAAGTAGTTCTTTTCAAATTAAACAGGAATTTTTACCTATATCTATAAATATTCCCTCTGATAATTGTGAACGCAGTGCTCCACTCATCAATATAAAACAGGAAAGCAGTATTAATGCAGATAAACATACAGAAAGTGCAGAAAACTTTAGTACACCTGTAAAAACTTCTTTACCCTCGAATACTCGCAAAAGATCTGTTGACCAAAAACCACCTCACCGTAAAGAAAAGCGCAAAAAAAGCGATAGTTCACAATCGGACTCTAGTAACCAAATCATGAATAAAAACATAATTATAAATGTAACGGATTGTTTGTCGAAAGATACTGAAAAATGCACTGAAGCAGCTAAATCTGTTTTCAATCTATATTTCTCGAAAGATGACACAGCAAAAAATACTAAACAAATAAAATCAGTTGAAAAGTCAGACAAATTTGATAAAAGAAAAGAAACACAAAAGACTAATGAAAAAGAAGGTGAAAAGGAGCACAAAAAAAGACAACGCTCTGTTTCTTCTAGTCATTCCACTGTTAGTCCAAAAGAGAAAGATAATGTTAATAACAATTCCCGAAGCAATAAGTCGGAATCTAAAACTAAGTTGCAAAGCATAGATATGTTTACAGAACAGCCTCGCAAAGTTAGTAGCGTACATTTAGTTCACAGAAACACGACAGCTTGTCCAAATACTCCAGTCAAAGAAAAGACTACCAGGCAACATACGAAACCAGTTAAAACAAACAATAAAAAAATTAGTACAAAACACACATCAACCAACGTTTTACAAAAGACGCACGCAAAAGAGACACAAACAATTGAAAGTAAAAGTGTTAGTTCGAGATTTTGCCAAACAGAAAAGAAAAAGATGATAAATAGATTGGTACAAACTAGTCCAGTTTGTTTTGAAAAACCTGGTATTAAAGCAACAGATGCTTTTGAAAGAATGAAAGAGATTGACATGGAAATACAAAATCTTCTACAGGAAAAATTTAAATTATACAACTGCATAAAAACCAGTGACCCATGTTCAAGCACGATTCAAGGATTGGGCGTAACTGTGGTGAATGTCACTCCTGACGCCGACACACAAGAAAATGATGACAATGAGGTTGAAGTGACTGCTGATGATATTATAGAAGACTTTACAAATATTCCAGTTGAAGAACTTGAACAAATAGCTTTAGAAAGTGTTCAAGATGAAAATGGTGATAAAAAACGTAAAAAGAGAAACAGACGTCAAAAGATATTGGAAGAGGAGCGTGCAAGCTCATCTAGCCCCACCACTAGGAAGAATGCGAAAAAATGTAAGACTCCAAACATTTCTCTTTTAGAACAAATTATTACAGATGATAGACCTCTGGAAGACATTATATCGTTGGATGATCTGGAAAGCACACCTGTAAAAAATAGAAAGCAAAAACGGGTGACAAATGTACCAAAGAGAAAAATTGTTAAGAAATCGAAAATAGCGAGACCAAGTATAACTGATTATAATTTAAAAGAATGTTCTGTTATTATAACCCGTGAAGATTTCAGTATGTACCATAAGCCTATAACTGAAACTGCTGACTTGGTACTTGAAAAAGTTCCAATTATTATTGAATGTGCCGAAGAAGTGATATCGACAGACGAACGTAGTATAGTTGAAGAAACAATTGAGAATGATTTGCAATTTGATATGTTAGATGTGTCTGAAGACATTGTGATTGGAGACAACTGTGAAATCAAGTCGCATGATGACAAAGATGTTGAAAGGACTGAAATGGCAGCAACTGAAGAGATAATATTAGACAATAGCCAGTCTTTGGAGCCGGTGCCATCTGACGCCGGCCAGGGAGAGGAGGTGTGCAAGATGTATGACTACTCTACTGATGAAAGCTTGCGACGAGACACACTCACGGTGACTGGACACGCTGATGCTGTGCTTGCTATTGAGGTAAAAACCTTTTGTTTTAGTTTCTTTTAATAATTTAGTTTTTGTGGAAGATTGTGAAAAATATACTTATTGCAAAACGGAGTAGTGTGTTAACTAGTATCAACAGTGTTATCCGTTTCAGATATAAAAAATATTATAATTCCGTCAGGATAACATTACAAGATAAAATTTTACTAGACAGAAATTCAACCAGTCTCAGGAAGCTCGAGCGGGAATCGAACCCGACCCTGGGATTACCGTTCCAATGCTCTGATCATTGAGTTACCGAGACCCCAATGCAAAAACTAAAAAAGTAACAAAAATAGGATAACATCATTATTTATTAAAAATTTGTTATATATATATATCTCCGATTTCACCGACGACACCTATGGTTTAGGACATCCTTGAGGCATGATGTGCTGGTTGGTTGCTGGAGTCACCTAACTGACTGAACTTTTACGCTGCGTTTCAGCATTCCTTCATTGTCCTTGCAGTGTAAAATGGAATTATCCTATTGGTGGATATTTACCTCACGCACCTAGCTACCTCGCACATCTCAGGTGGAAACGCAGCCTTAGGTTGGTGAAAATGGGCTAACAACAACCTACATTAAGCCTTACACCTCGCCTAACGCCTCGGCCGTGTGGCAAAACGGCCCTATACCCGAAGGACCTGGGTTCAATTCCCAGGTCGAGCAATGTGTTTCAGATTTTTCGATGGATGGATATGGTTTGTGATCACTAGAGGTGGGCCGAATACGAATATTCGGCCAAATGTTCAGTTTACAATAAAACGAACCGAATATTCGGCCGAATAATTCGGTTCATTTACGCGCGCTTTGCTTAGCCAAACAGGTAGGTCAAAGTAAGTTAAGTGCCGTTGTTTATCATGAAAATCATCATAATAATTGAAGTAAGTAAATCATACTTGAGTTTTTAAACACAAAACGTACCTAATCAATGTTAGTTAAATGAATGGATGAATTTTATATCAAAAAATATGTAATATTATTATTCAATTATTATTTTAAAAAATAAATAATCTCATAAAAATTAATTTAATAATGATTTTTTATGATTAATTGATAATAATGAATGAATAAACTATGGTACTTATAATAGTCTTTTTACAAGCCTTAGGTCTTAAAATTGTACAACTTTTAGATTCGGTAATTATTTGGCAATTGAACCGAATATTCGGCCGAATACGAACATGGAACAATACGCCGAACATACCGAATACCGAATAATTACCGAATATTCGGCGCATCTCTAGTGATCACCAACCCGCATTTGGCAAGTGTAGTGATTAAAGCCAAAATCCATTTATTATAGTGATGACTTGATTTCAATTATGACTTTGCCCAGCACTGGGGCAGTATATAGGCTATTTATTTACTTACTTATATTAGGCCTTATTATGTGATTATCTATAATATACGGACAGGACTATTGTCGTCAATAAGCCTGATATCGTGGTGGTCGACCGATCCCAGCGCCGGGCAATACTGATAGATACCTCATGATGAGAACCTTGTGAAAGCCGAGAAGGGCAAGCTTACTAAGTACCTTGACCTGGCTCACGAGGTGACCGTTATGTGGGATATGGATTCGACGATCATTGTCCCCATAGTCGTATCTGCAAACGGCCTTATAGCGAAAAGTCTCGACCACATCTCAAGAGACTTTCGCTGGATGGCTGGATTAAGGGTCAGATACAGAAGGCAACACTCCTGGACACGTATTGTCAGAAGGTTCCTCACTCTGCAGCCCTGACCACCGGTAGCTTGGGCCCTGCCCCGCTGCTGGTGGTCCTCTAGGATTAGGGTTTTATAATGTTTTATTTTTTTTCATTCAAATATTGTAAAAATCTAGTTTTAAGAAAGAAAATAAATGAAGGAGATAATAATAATAAAGCCCTTTATTCTGGGATTAGAGATGATGTGTGCGTTTGCATTGTTAGTATTTTATATAAAATGTCTCTAATCTCAGTGTGCCTCTTGGCGTAGGCCTCCTCCAACAATTTCTGTCCTGAGTGAGCTACATGTCTCCACCTTGGGACAGCAGTCATTTTGATGCCATCCTCCCATCTTATACACTGTCTTACATCATTATATCTATACTTAATATTATAAAGCTGAAGAGTTTGTTAGTTTGTTTGGTTGAACGCGCTAATCTCAGGAACTATTGGTTCGAATTGAAAAATTATTTTCGTGTTGAATATTCCATTTATTGAGGAAGGCTATAGGCTATATTACATCACGCTATGACAAATAGGAGTAGAGCAGCAATGAAAAATGATGCAAAAACGGAATATTTTTTAACGCGGTTGAAACCGCGGGGCACCACTAGTTATTCATATGGGAAGACTTGTGCCCTACAATTTTATGTTTATAGCCTGATGAATATAATGATTTTATACATACATACTTCTTTCACTTCATTATGATTTTATCTTGAGTTTCATTGTCCACATTATATTACAAACTTATCTTAACTCTTCTTCCAGTGCATTGAAAACAGCTTCATAGCGGCCTGCCTCGACGGTAACGTCTACCACTTCAGCAACGACGGCCAGCTGATCGCGACTCTGAGGGGATCCAACTTGGCGGTGACATGCCTCACTATTGTGAAGGAGAAATATGGGATCACGGTTTATACCGGCTCTCTTGACTCTAGGATAAGATATTATGATTTGGACGTTAGTGTCTTTTTTTATTATTTATTATTCCTTACGCATATGCTGATGATTGAGGAGCTCGATGGTGCAGTAGTTAATTCAAAATTCAAAATTCAAAATTCAAAATCATTTATTCAGTTTAGGCTACAAATAGCTCTTATGAACGTCATTATGCCATCGGTTCGTAAGTCTACTCTGGGCGGGAGATCTTGTACTGAGAAGAACCGGCAAGAAACTCAGCAAGTGTCCAGATCTTTTCTCCCTTACATCGTCAAAAATATTGGAAAATGCCCTATCATAAAAGGACATTTTCCATCACAAATAAAAAAAAACACATAATATAAAGGACAATCACATGAGAAAAAAAAAAAATAGTTTGCAAAAACACCATTTACCAGTTAAATTTTTTACAATGTCATACAGTACTAGTAAAAGTCAAAACCTGTCTAAGAAAAAACAAAGTTAAACTATAGTTGATAATAATAAAATTAAGACAAGTATGCAAGAGCAGACCAGCCTCCACAGGCGGCACCCGTTCACGAGTATGACATAATGAATCAGCCATCGCTTCGCTCAACCATATTTTAGGGAACGTAACGACCCGACGCACATGCCACCACCGCAGAGACAATAAAGAGAGCATGACACACCCAAGCTACTCTAAATCAAAACTAATTGAAATGTTTAACGTAACGCTATTTGTTATCTGTAGGACACTGTTTATAAAGGCTATCATATCAGTATAATTTTTTATTATAAAAAGTAGTAAAGTATGCGTTTCTTGTTATAGCCAGGCTGTTTTATCATCTAAATATTCTCTGACTGTATAATAACCTTTTTTAAGTAAAGAAGACTTTACATGTTTTTTAAACTTATCTAGAGGTAAATCTAGTACAGTGTTTGGTATTTTATTATAATAGTGTATACCTTGCCCCAAGAAAGAACCAAGGACCTTCTGTAACCTGAACAGTGGCATCACAAGTTTTGTCTTACTTCTAGTATTAAAATTGTGTACGTCACCGTGTTTGGTAAATGAATTGATATTGCAACGTACAAAAACTATACAATTATAAATAAATTGAGAAGCCACTGTCAACACACCAATCTCTTTAAAAAGATTTCTTAAAGAAGTTCTTGAACCTAGTCTATAGATTGTTCTTACTGCTCGTTTTTGTAAAATGAATATAGTTTCAATATCAGCCGCTGTTCCCCACAGTAAGAGGCCATACGACATGACACTATGAAAATAACTAAAGTAAACTGTTCTAGCAGTTTCAACGTCTGTTAACTGCCTTATTTTTCTAATGGCATAAGTAGCAGAACTGAGTTTGCCGGCCAATTTCGTTATATGAGGATTCCATTGAAGTTTTGAATCAAGGGTTATACCTAAGAAAACTGTTGAGTCTACCAAATCTAATCGATCACCGTTTATTCTAATATCGGTTGGTTCATTCTTGACATTTGGTAGTCTAAATTTAATACATTTTGTTTTTTTAGCGTTAAGCTGCAAATTATTAACAGTAAACCAACTGAGTACATCTGAGAGAGCTTTGTTTACATCGTCGTAATTATTCTTACACCTAGTTACATTAAAAATGAGTGAAGTATCATCTGCAAATAATACGATTTCACAGAAGTTCTCTACAAAGAATGGCAAGTCATTGATATAAATCAAAAACAGAAAAGGACCAAGAATGGACCCTTGTGGAACTCCCATTTTTACATGAGAACCAGATGATTTAGTTCCATTAATATCGACAGTCTGTGTTCTAGAGCTGAGATAAGACTGGATTAAATTTAGTGCGGTATCTTTGAGACCGTAGTAATGTAGCTTCATCACCAGAGTCCTATGCTCAACGCAATCGAAAGCCTTGGACAAGTCGCAAAAAACTCCAAGGGCGTTTTGAGACTCCTCCCAGGCATCAAATATATGTTTTATTAGAGCAACACCTGCATCAATAGTAGAACGACCCTTTGTAAATCCATATTGTTTACTATGTAAAATATTGTTTATGTTAAAATATGATATCAACTGTTCCAATATAACTTTTTCATAAATTTTACTTAGAGCTGGTAGTATTGAAATGGGTCGATAGTTACTGGGGTCTTCTTTGTTTCCTGATTTGAACAAAGGTATGACCTTACTAAACTTCATAAGATCGGGAAAGATACCTTTGTTCACACAGTTATTAAAAATTTCAGCAAGATATGGTGCAATAGAATATATAATATTCTTAATTACTTTTATAGATATGCCCCACAAATCACTTGTGTTCTTCATTTTGAGTGATTTAAATGTTTTTATAATATCCATTGAATCAATATATTTAAATTGAAAAGAAACATTACACTTTGGTACATATTTTTGGAGTAATGTTTGTGCAGCTTCTGGTGATGAATCTAAATCTGAGGTTGTCAGCACAGGTATATTTACAAAATAATTATCAAAAATATTTGCAATTTGCATATCTGAATTCACAAGGTTGTCGTTTACTTTTATAGTGAAAGTATTATTCCGTGGTTTTAATTTACCTGTTTCACGGTTTATAATGTCCCAAGTGGCTTTAATTTTATTGTTAGACTTTTTTATTTTATCTTTAATGTAATTAGATTTAGCTAATATGCACACTCTCTTAAACGTTTTCGAATACTTTCTTACATATTCCGTAAAATTATCGTTTTGGTTATATTGTCTTAAACTATATAACTCATACAACTTATTTCTACTTTTATATATACCAGTCGTGGCCCAGTCACAGAACTTAAGTTTATGAGTAATTTTTATTGTTTTTTGTGTAAACACTTGGTCGTATTCAGTCTTTATGAAGTTAAAGAGATTACTATATAATACATCTGGGTCATCTTGTACAAATGGCAATGCATTAATTTTACACGCTATATTATTTTTAAAACACTCCACTCGCTTTTTTGTAACTGGTTTACAGTTCACTATTTTTGGCTTATCCTTAATATTAAAATCATAGGTCACCTTCAAACCGCAATGGTCAGACGTAAGCTGACTAATGACTGACTTAGAAACAGGGTCATAGTCTGTAAAAACGTTATCAAGACAAGTGGCTGAATGTGAAGTTATTCTAGTGGGTTCGAGAAATAAATTAATGAGATTAAAACATTTAAACAAGGCAATAAGACGAACACTCAATGAAGTGCTTTCTAGAATATTTATATTAAAATCGCCACATACAAAAACAAATTTATTTTTTAATTTTAATTTTCTTAGTATATCCTCCATTACAGATTCGAAAATATTGAAATTGCCCGATGGGGGTCGGTATACACACACTATTACAAAGCTATTAAACTCCACACATGATAGCTCAATGTTACGTTCCACTGATAGGTCTATAATATCGCTGCGATCTTTATATTTTATATCACTTCTTACTAGTATTAAAGAACCACCGTGAATAGCTGAGCTTCGCACGTACGCGCTTGCTATTCGAAAATTATTTACATGGAATGATGTGTCATGACTTCCAAGCCAATGCTCAGTTAAACAAAATATATGAATTGCCTGACTTTTTGCAAATAATTCTAATTCTAAGTCCTTGCCAGCCAAGCCTTGAATATTTTGATGTATAATAGTAATTAATGAGGACTTGGCTTTTGTCTTAGCCCTCAGTTTAAACATGAGGTTGTTACCTTATTACTAGTTGTAAATGTTGCATTAGTAGAACTACTAATGATTACGTTGTTATGACATAAAGATTTAGTTATACCATTTATAACTGTATCCTGTATATTATAAGCTAATAATTTAGCTATTTGGGTCCTACACTTATTAGAAAGATACATAGTATCTGACGTCAAACTAAAGCTATTAATAAATTTATTAATGTCAAAATATAAAATAGTGTCACTATGACGACAAATCAAATTAAACAATAATAAATTTAATTCATAAATGCGCTTATTTTGTTCCCAAGTCAAATTGGTACAATAGGGAAAGGCGCTAATTATTAACCTGCAATTTGTTTCTGATTGCAGTTTTATCAAAGTATTAAAACTATTTATAATGTCACGTTTCTTCGTTTGTGAGCTGTCACCACATAATATAATAACATTAGTGGAACTATTTAGTGAATCCTGTGATATTTTGTTTGCTATAGCATTCATCGATTGACCTGGAGTACAAATATTGGTCATTGAATGGATAATATTTCCATTTATAGGCAACCCTAAGCCTTGACCCAGTTTATCCGAGTACATAACTGTTTTTTTTACTAATTTAGTAACAATAGGTTTATGTATTGTTTGAGGAGAGGCCGATGTAGGACTGGGAACCAAGACAGATAAGTTTTGTGTGTTTATCTGAATATTAGAGTTAAGCGATAAAGACTCTTTGTGTAGGTTAATTTCATTATTAATTAATGAATTGTACCGATCAGCATTGAACTTGCACAGATCGACTAACTCTGTGGCTGATTTGATATGTTCTTCAATCTGTTTCTGTGCTATTGAGTATTTTTTGGTCATTATAACAAGAGACTCATGTAGCCTTTGGATATTAGTTTGTAGTTGCTTAGTGTCTCGGTCATACATTTGCCTACTTTCCATTAACTTACTATTGTATATATCTAAGGAATCCATTAGGCTAATACGTTCCTTTCTAAGAGAAATGTTTTTATAAAAACAGTTATTTTTTTTAATCAACTTCTTAGTTTTCTTTATAAACTTATTAATTTTTACATATTTTTTAATTTTAGTTTTGCTGATTTTATTTATTTTGCTGTTGTTTTGAGATTGATGAAATGAAATTCCACCAGGTGATGCTATGAGTTCTTCAAATAAGGACTGAGTATGATCCACTTCGTGCTGCTGCTGCAACTCAACAAATTGGGAAATCTGGTGGTTTGCCGCACTGAGGTCCCTTTCCAACTCGGTGATACGGTCTAGTGCCCTTTCATAGGTGTTGTGCTGCTGCTCAAAATTGGAGATGACATCTTGCAGTTGGTCACGCTGGTGTAGCACATCCTGGTGTTGCATGTGCAGTTGGGCTAACTCATTCTTAAACTGTGAATTTCTGTCTATTATGGATTTTATTTCCATTTCACTGTCTTCCCTCTCTTTTAGCAGCTGATTGCAGAACTCCTTTGATACTCTTAGCTCCTCAAGTGCCTGTCTGAGCTTTAGTTCAGTACTTTGAGTAGCAGCCTTACGTGTCAGCATTTTAAAGGTGTTTTTATTTACCCCTGAAAATGTAAATAATTATATATTAAGTATTTAAGATATATTAGGACTTTGTATGTGTTGAAAGTTAGGTATACCAAACTTTTTATAACAGCTAATAGGATTATTATAGAATGAGATTTTAATTTTAACTAGTGGAGGGTAGACTAGATATATCTCACAATTACAAGAGGTTTAAAATATGAGTTTTAAATTGTAATTGTAAGTTATTAGTTTCCTAGAAATTAAGTAATTTAATTGAGTTATATAACATGTAATTGGTATAGAAACAATTTAACAAGAAATAAAATAACCAATCACAAAGAAAAACAAGTAGGTAGGCAACTATGTAGTAGGTACTTGTTTGCAATAGTTTAAACTATATACAGTATACCTTTGTAGCTTTCAGATAAAACCAGATTTGATGTTCTAACGGTTCTAACCAAGTAAATAAATAATAACACTTGCAAATCGAATGAAGTGTTCTGGTATTTTAAATGGCTACTTGTATAGGTAATAAGTAATGAAAACAATACTCCCCCGGTTTATGTTGCTGCAGTCCACGGCAAAAGTTGTTATTTTCACAACTTTTATTAATTTGTTTCACAAGTCAGCTGGGCGCTGACAGTTGAGATGTTGTTTTTGTCAATAATTTAAAAACTATGCAACTGTTGTCAGAGATAACACTAGTATGCGTTATTTATCACTTAATTTAATTACTAATGGTAAATATACTATAAATTTAGCTTTAAAACAAATTTTAATTGAAATCTAAAAGGAGCTAGTTTATTTGACAACTTTACTAAACAGTGTTGCCAGTCGTCGTCGTCGTCGAACGTAATGCGCCCAATATGCAAGTACTAGGGTTAAATCGGTCATCGGATGGGTGACCAAAAATGTATTATCTCGAGCTCCTCCGTGCTTCGGAAAGCACGTAAAGCCGTTGTTGTAACGAATGCAAATGCAGCCGACATTAACAGTCGTTACGGTTACCGCACTGCACTGGGCCCGCGTAGTGGTTTATGGCACGTTCTCCCTATATATAGGGAGATAGGGAGAGCCCTACTGTGGGACACGAGCCTTCCCTATGGTTGGCCAAAGCATACAGTAGGGCATCGCCTTTGATGTGGGGCGATGCCGCCGCCCGCGTAGGTATCCACTCGGTCGTTCGCCGATATGCAAGGGATGTCATAAAATTCGAAATCTAAATTTGTTATTTTTATTAAATAATCATTTATTAACAAGTTTCATCGAACGTCGTGGTATATCTTATAGTGTTAAATTAAAAAACGATTGGATACCCCCTCTTAAGATTGCTGTTTCGGCGGCATATTTAAGTAGTAGCTAGGGCGGACTTAAAACAAGCCGAGTACAATTATGTTCCCCTACTGGGAATCGAAACATACCCGTGAATCTGAGACTGATGGTATTAACCACTAGATCACAGAGTTAACTTAGTATTGATTGTGATTTATTTTTATACCTTTATGGTACTTGTGATCTCTTTGTGTAAAAATAACACATACATAAATATTATGTTATTTCTTTTTCTACAGACGGGGCTTGAAAAGGGTCCGGAGTGTAATGTGCTCAGTCCGATTCAGACAATGGACCGAGCTTGGGACACAATATTCGTTGGGACCAGAACAGGATTTGTCCTGCAGTTTGAATGCAAGGTATGGAGAATACCATTGAAACATTTTATTTATTTTTACTTTAGGGGTTCTTTATTGGCCTTTATGTCACCTGATGTTAAATAATTATAAGAATAAACGTGAAAGCACACTTCACCCGAAATCCTAAAATACTGAGAAACTGGCTTTTTCTAACCGTCGTCGTCGGCAGTCGGACCCAACAACGCTACCAACATTGCTAGCTCTACCACCAATCATATTAGGTCCTTACCTATGAAATTGACGTTTTGTATAAAGATTTATTATAAAATTATATTTTTCATACTAACGTTTTTTCAATTTTCTTAGCATATATTTATGTTAACACTATAAAAGTTGTAGGGCAGTGCATTTGTTTCACTAGCTAAATATAGCAGACCATAAAAAGAAAAAAAAAGAAATCCCTTCAAAGCTACAATGAAACAAAAGGTCAATTCCGCCATGAAAAAAGAAGTCAATTTAAAAAAATAAATTGGGCCATAAAAACACAAAATTAAAAATCATTGTTATTATTACTGAAGCCTTCATCTCAGCCAAAAAGACGTCCTCTGCTGGACAAAGGCCTCCCTCAAGGATAAATAATTTTGAGGGGAATTACTGAAGCCTTAACTATATATTAATACGTGTAGCAAAAACTTTGTACCCGTTTTTACGAAAATTGCGCGGACGGAGTATGAAATTTCGGACACTTATATGTAGTTTATATAGAAAAGGCTATCCAAATGTTATTTTTTTCTTTTAATTATGCATAAAAAATATATTAAATCAACAAAAACAGTGTTACACACACTACTATGTATTTGACACACACGTATTGTTTGTCTTTAATGCGGCCGACATCTGTCAATGCCAATGCCAATTCAAACTCACATTCGATCTTTTTTAATTTTTCATTGCTCAGGATACAATCCGTGCAGCCTTAATAAAATTACGGTCGAATTTCGACCACTCGGCGACCACTAGTAGTCTTAATTAAATGTGTATATAAACATTACCATCCGATATTGAGTTTTAGAATTGATACACTTATTAGTGAGTAAGAAAAAAACGTCAATTTCATAGGTAAAGACCCAATACTTAGTACTATGACGCCTCGGTGGCCGCGTGGCAAGCCGCTTGGCCCGATACCTGAAAGTCCTCGGTTCAATTCCCAGGTCGGCCAAAGTGTGTTTTGGATTGTTTCGATGCATAACCCGAGTTTGTGATCACCAACCCGCATTTGCCAAGCGTGGTGATTAAGCAAAGAGATTTAATAGGTAATAGAGCGGCTATTAGAGACTATTTCATACAAAGACTTTGAGCTGGGGCGCTAGTAACGCCATCTAACGTTGAGAAGCAAAACAGCGTATTAAAATCAATTAGAATAAGTTTCAGCTACTACACGGTAGGTGTCGCTCTGCAGTAGGGATGTTCCGTTATGATTTCGACGTATCGATAATTTTTATAAAGGTTAAACAAAATCTGTATAAAAAATACACAGAACAACCAATAATCAGACACAATTGAAAACCAATTGTTATAGGTTCACATATGAACCTGCGGGGCGTCAGACATTAAGTTTAATATAAGTAGTAATATTCTGATTCAATGATCGTCGGGGTACCGCTGAGGTATCACTTAATTTTACTGTTCCAGTGCATAACAGTCCTCCAACGCAATGATCATTGTATCAGAATTATATTAAACTTACGATATAAAAATATTATCTATAACATTAATCGATAAATAAAACGACATCACTTGAACATCACTAAATCATCTACAAAGTCGACATCTTCCCTAAAAGTATTGCTTTTTACCACTAGAGGGCGGTATAGGGCATAGGCAAATGTTCTAGAATACTTTATTGGAAATTATTATATAGCCTGATTATTGGATAAATATATAAAATACTTACGAAAATAAACTGTAATCACGTTCAGCCGTTTTACCATATCGGGATTTGCAATATCGCAAAACGCAATTTGGCATATTTTCTGTAGATTTTGTCAAATCTATTCGCGCACAAACACGACTGCATTAGAGGTCGTATCACATCAAACTGAGCGACTTGTTACCACTTGGTAATAAGATGTGGATTACAGTGTCGATCTCTATGTCCTGTCTATAGTAAGTAGTTAAATGTCTTTGTGATTAAGCCAATACCCATAAATTGTAGTAATGACTTAATTTTTTTAATAATGGAGGCCTTTGTCCAGCAGTGGGACAGTAAAAAGTAAAGTAAATAGCCTTTATATGACTTCACTTTTTACTTTGTACCCGCCGCTGGAAATTGAACCCCGACACTGGGTCTCTAAGAGCGGTGTTTCAAGCACCATTTATAAGGTACACACATCATAATTTAAACTTTATCCCATTGACATAAGGTTGAAACCAATGAAAAAACCTACAATTAACCTTTTGACGTTGCCTTGGACGCCAACGACGGCAATGATCGACAATACCTATAGTTTACAAAAACACAGTACTTAAAGATTTTTGGAATAACTATCCCAATAGCAAGTTTTCTCTTCTTCTTCTTTTCTCTGCATCTCTGAATTGAATGCTTGGCGAACAGGACACGGCGTCGCGTTTATGCTGTGGCGATCAAAAGGTTAAAGTGAAACTATAATATTATTAATTTGTTATTGTTACATCGTCGAAAACAAAAAAGCTCTCAAGATACACGGCAATTAGTAGCTAGCATGTATGTTGGATTGTGGAATGGAATGCAAAGAATTTCAGAGGATGTTTGAATGAGTAAAATATTGTGCAAGCTATGAAATTATCCCAATTTTTTTTTCTTTATATCTTAACTCCGTTATCTCACCTGATGTTCAGTGATCATAGGGCCAATGGTGGAAGCGCATTTCACCCGGAATCCTTAACTGATCCTGAACTTATCTTTAGCTGCTGGAACACAACAATGCTACAAACATTGATGTTATGGCGACATATTTAGATAAGATAAGAGTGGTAGCTAGCCAGGCGGACAAACAAGCCAACCATAGTATGTGTACCGAATACGTGTTTATAAACGTATCCCCCACTGGAAATCGAACCCGGGACATCTGGGTCTGGCACCGGTCTGAGCCCGACACATGTTTATCAGGAAACCAAAGCCTCCAATAAAATATTAAAACTCTCTTTTCCTTCTTCTAGAACAACATGCTAATACCGGTGAGCACGGTGAAGTTCTCTGACCAATCTATCCTGGCCCTCCGCGCCATGAAAGAAGGTCCCCGCAAGGTCTTGCTGGTCGCCGCCCGCTCTGAAGACGTCACTATAAAGGACGCTCAGACCGGCCTCCTGCTCAGAACACTGCAAGGGCCCAAGATGACCGTGTACACCCTGCTTTACGAAGACGGCAAGATATATTGCGGCACTAGCAGCCATCAGATTCACGTTTTTGATTATGCTGTGAGTAGAATTGTGGATTCCATTCAATATTTTACTAAATAATCAACCACTTTTTACGAATTAAAATCATCTATAATTTGACGTTTTGAACCCTTTACAGGTTCTAAAAAAATATTATAATAATTTATCTGAGTGTGTTTCATTAAAAAGAGTAGTGTTCGCATTAACTTCAAAAATGTATTATCATTATGGATATGTATAATTTTACGGAAATTTTGGAGCAAACAAATTACAAAAATATAAGGCTATGCTAAAGTCCACGATCGGGTATCATGATTTGACATTTCCGTCCACACGATTGTGTTTTTACGTTTTAAAATAATTTTCATCCCCCCATCTCGGAAAGAGTATTTTTACTCTTCGATATCTGAGTGCAAAAGCCGTTTTTATCCGCTAGAGGATAAAGTAAATTGAATTTAGAACATCGTGTGCACTAAGTTTGTGAATTCAAAACATCATTAAACCTATTTACTTCTACCTCCATGGTGCCGAATTTATCAGTACACAAGTCACTAACACCAACATTACAGTACCTAACAAAAATATTACACTCAAGTAACTGTAGCAAAATCACTTTAAATTTTTCTTAATTATACCTAAGTATTATTTGTTATAAGTTAAAGATTATTTTGTAATACTTACCTATCATAATGTAGAAGTTAATACCTAAACTGAAATAAAAGTATTTTGTGATAGTAAATGTTTATTTTTGCATTTAGTCATTTCCTCGCTAAGGTGGGATGAAAAGTTACGTGTTGCACTCGAGTGCAAAGATTTTTCACCTTGTGCTCTTTTGATTCCCTCGCTAATGCTCAGGATTCTAATTTTTGAATCACTCGCTGCGCTCGTGATTCAATTTTAGAATCCTTCGCTTGCTCGGTCATCAAAATTGAGCACGCGGTTAAAAAGCAACTTTGCACTCTTGTATAACAAATAACTATGAATGAAAGCCAACTGTGTTTAGATCGTTCAAGAAAGTTTTATTCATAGTCATCGTGAATTTTAATTATGTAAAAAAAGAAACAGAGAATTTAATTTTTATACAGTTCTTACATATTAAAAGAATCGTCTATTAAGACACCGGATTGTAGCGTTCTTTCATCTCCCCCAGAGCGGAAGCCACGTGGGCGCACACGAGGGCGGCAAAGGCGCAGTGTGTTTACGCGCCACCGGCGGCCTCGTATTCGCGGGCTGCTACGACGGCTGCGTCTACATCTACCGGGAAGGCTCGCCCCGCCCGAGGGCGCAGTTGAGGGGGCCCGGGCTGATGTTACTGTCCCTATGCGTGCAAGGAAGCAGGGTGAGCATTACTTACATAATATCTTACTGGTACAAATATATATATAGATAGGCCTGGTGTTCGCGAGCTGCTGCAACGATTGCGTGTACGTTTACCGGGGAGGGGCGCAGTTGAGGGGGCCCGGTCTAATGTTACTGTCCCTATGCGTGCAAAGCAGCAGAGTGAGTGAAATCTTTATTTGGACACCTACACGTTATTACAACAATGGTACAAAAATAAAATTAATACACAAACACTTATCTACATTTTGTTCTGGCCTTGTGTGGCCTTGCATCCTGCTGTGAGACCCCGATTTAATGTTGCTCTCCTTCTGCGTGAAAGGTATCAAAGTAAGCGTAACGAACACATGCGTATTATTATCTACATGGCTCGCTCCGGCCTTGCGTGGCCCCGACCTATGCTGCTCTCATTCAGCGTGCAAGGTAAGTGTAGTGTCACTATAGTTGCAAAAAAAACCGTTTTAAACCAAAATCCGTGACTAAAAACTCCTTTTTTTGATTAAACTGTTCAAAATCACGACCACGTCATAGTGTAGTAGTTAGTAATTATTACACTACGACGTGGGTCATGATTTTAATCATTTTAAACAAATTCAAAACGAGTTTTAAGTCACAGATTTTGGTTTAAAACGGTTTTTTTGCAACTATAATTGTCACCCACACGTATATATGTGCTGTATACGTACTTACAGCGATTGCTCGTGAGGCTGCTTTCTCTGTGCTTCCAAAGAAACTAAACGAGCCTCATAGTATGATATCTACCGCGCGGCCTCTTGCTGCGTGTGTATCTACTGGGAAGGCCCTCCCTGCCCGAGGGCGCAGTTGAGGGGCCTGGCCTGTTATTAAAACCTTATGAACCAACCTATGTATCGCCTGTGTGGCCGAGTCGCAAAGAGCTCGGCCCGACACCCGAAGGTCTCGGGTTCAATTCCCAGGTCGGCCAAAGCGTGTTTCGGATTTTTCGATGCATAACTCGGGTTTGTGATGGTAATAAAAGATAAAAAGCCTTTATTGTTTCCATATCCTACCAATACAATTTTCTTAATTTACACATTGTGTTAGTGTTGATTAGTAATAACTTATTTACAGTTGTTATTATGATTAGTATTTAAAAAACTCAGATATGGATCTCTTCTTGGGTGAAGGCCTCCTCCAGCATTTTCCATTTCTTCCGATCTTTCCCGACTTCCATCCATTACCTGCTTGCTACTTGGGCGATATCATCGGCCCACCTTTTATTGGGTCTACTTCGTCTTGTGATGGTGATCAACCCGCATTTAGCAAGTGTGGTGATTAAGCCTTTACCCATCAATTGTAGTAATGACTTGATTTCAATGATGGAGGCCTTTGCCCAGCAGTGGGCAATATAAGCTATTTACTTTTTTACTTTTTACTATGTACCATACAAACTAACGTATAAAACTTCATACTACAAAGTAAAATGTACTTCATTAGTGATGCCTGGTGAGAGATAAAAATTCCCTTTTTAATATATATTTTTTAATGGTTTTAAAATGTGTTTTTTTTTAAATATTACAGATAATTGCCGGATACAAGGACAGGAGTTTGTACATTTGGAAAATTCCACTTAGCATACTACAAGAGATGATTTTATAAATTTATACATAGTGTTAGTGTTATAGATTAAATCTCACCATTTGTTTAGTTATGTTTATGTACGAAGAATTGTCTAGTTTGTACCGTGTATATACTAGAATAAAATAAAGTTTTAAATAAGATTTATGTGTAAATTTTTTTTTTCTTTCATCTACATCCCATTCGCCCCACCCCACCTTCTTCGTAACATAAGTCAGGCCAAAAGTTCCAATTCTAGTATACCTCGCAAAACTGAAAATGTATGCTTTGTTCTAAATACTATTCTATTCAATTCAACCATTTTATTGCACTCCATAAGTAGGTATAAGTTGTTACAATATTGGTTAGATAGAACAATAATACATCATCAAAAGCAATGATTTTATGTACTACTTACCTACCTAATCACAAAAGTTGCGATTACCACTTCATTTTCCTATGGATGGAAACGCTAAAGTGAAAACGGTTCATTAACGTTAACGACTGCTAATGTAGCAGGGACCAATGGCCACGTGCCTTCCGATGCACGAAGAAGCTCGATATGATAAATTTGGGCAATCGCAATCGCAGACCGAGCGCGTCTACCAGCGCCATCGCTCAGACCAAATAAAGGAGGTGATGGTGATCATAAAAAAATAGTCTATGTTTTGTTCTTAAGCCAGTAGAAACTTATGACCATTACCCCTCAAACTATACAATCCGGGTATAAAACCAATCCAGGCCAAATAGAGGTTTTTGCCAAGAGACAGTGTTATTATGTTAGCCTTTATGCGGAAACATTTAATATGAGAGGGATATTCTCTGTATATTAAAATTAATTAAATTTATTAAAAAACTAAGTTTGTAACCGGTAAGGTTGATAAATTTATGATTTCTATTTGCATGTAGTTTAGAATATTGTGTGGGAGAAACAACAAAACTTTTAAGACATTGTTAGCTGATACTTTTCAAGTGAAAAATCACCGTGACCTAGTCACATCGATCTCCCGACTAGTCTATGACTGTGACAAGAACGTTCGTAATTTTCGCTCGTATCCTATCCCACCTTGGTTATATGGTCTAAGATCTCACCATGAGCATTTTATTAAAAAAAATATATATATATATAAATAGTTTATTTTATAAATTGTAGATTTTCTTGTGATTTTATAACGTGTACCTCTTTGAATAAGAGAAGATAAAAATTTGGATTGGGATGTTAATGGTCATCAGTACTAATTTATAGCTCTGTAAAACTTAATCCGAAATTTAATTTACGACGGCGTAACTATATCAAATTGAGCGACGGTGATAAGAGACACCGGTGATCTCCGTGTGCTCGCGCATAATGAATGAATGAATGAATGAATAAAAGTTTATTTGGCATAAATAAAGATCAATGATTCGCTCTCAATACTTAACTTTAATTAGAATATCGCTATCTTGCGTCGTTGCCGCACGCACGGAACTGGATGGAGTATTGCAGATTAGTATCTCTTATTAGTCTGTGCTGCAGATCGAATCATTCTACAGTTTCATAGATTTATTTTTGTTTGTTGGTTGCTTGTAGCTTCATAGATTGAACACAAATGAGAATAGGTGCGAATAATTCTCGTTAAATAAATACCTAATCTGTGGAACTGTTCCAGTGCATACGCCTCATCTTTAGAAATTATTCAAAACTTGAACGCAACATTTGATAATTTCTGCCAAGTGGCACTCCTGTCGGGAATTTTTGACTTACGTTTACGTCAGTGTGGGTGTTTCGGTCGGCGGCCATTATTCTACGTATAATTATAAGTTTTTTGCTGTTTTAGTGATTTCCGAAACAAAGAACTTCAAAATTTTTGATAATTCCTGTAAATTTATAATTTTGGATAAAATACATATATAGTACAAAATGAATCCGGAGTAGTAAGTATCCATAATCCTACCGTAGTCTTTTTTATCAAAGAGCAACTAAACGTAATCCTTTTTTGCATGTTCATTGTCTTTAGCTTTAATATTACTCATAAAAGTTGTCGTACGCCCTGTCTGCTACGCCCTAAAACGTTACAATAATGGTCTGGTGACTCATTGTGTATGCGTGGTAGGTACCATCGAAGATTGCAGACGTAAATCGTAATCGTATGGCTCGTGAATGGCGTAAAATATACTGTATATCGTAATCATTAACTGCTTCCGTATATCCGCATTCGGAATAATTGAGACACTGCTATGCAGTTTCAGCCGAGTTAATGCAAGCAGGTCGATATAAATATTACATCTGTCAACAAAATGTACCTTCTTTGTTTGCTAAGATACGCCTCCCTTGTTATTTTATAGTTCCACAAATCCTTTGACTCGTAATTTGTACGTGCAAAGTTACAAATCGTAATTTTAATGGCATAACTCTTTGTTTTCAGCGACTATTTGTTTAAACTTCTCCTGATCGGCGACTCTGGAGTGGGCAAGTCGTGTTTATTGCTCAGATTCGCAGACGACACTTACACAGAAAGTTACATCAGTACCATTGGTGTAGACTTCAAAATTAGAACTGTAGAATTAGACGGCAAGACAATCAAGTTACAGATATGGGACACAGCGGGCCAAGAGAGGTTTAGGACCATAACTTCATCATACTACAGAGGAGCACATGGAATTATTATTGTTTACGACTGCACAGACCAGGTAATAATGTTAACTCTTCATAGATTTGGTAATAGTTTCAGTTATAATAAAATAATTTTTATTTAACCCAACCAGGTGTTGGTGTATTGTTAAAAATTAGACTGAAAGTATCATATTAGGATACCTATAATGTTTTAGGGGTGCCCAGATACATACACAGACAGATAAAAGTTTTGTTTATTATTTAGCTATAAAATTAGCCCACCTCTATAAAAAAACTAAATAAACTTTTGATATTATTTACCAAATAAGATTGAGGCAACTCTGCATTGTTGTGTTCTTGTTTCTTTCTTAGGCTTGGCCTAGATTTCAAGCTACTTTATGCTCAACAAATAATCTTCATTCTATTTTTTTGTTGTGCATGTTCATTCAACAACTCTAGTCTAAGCATATTGTTCACTACCAAATGTCTTATTCCCCAATATTGTAAAAGGTTTATTTTTAGTTGATAAATTAATACACTTAACATATTGACTGCCACAAAGTGAGATAACTATATGAATTTTATTGTTTTATGTGAGCTTTATGTGTTAAAAATACTTTATTGATGCAATCAAACAAGTCTAAATGTCTGTTACTACTACCATTATTTCATTCCCTTTTCGTTATCTTTATACTGGGCTCTTTCGAACCAATATTTTTACAAGACTACATTGTTTTTCAATATATTAAGTTAATTGTACATGTACTAACTTGAGCAAGATAAAGTTCATTATGTGCAACATGCAACATTTGTCCTCTTAATTATCTTTATTATAGTAGACCTACTTATATACAAAACATCAGAATAATAAAATAATTCATGTCATGTTTTTAATAAAAACAATTATTCACCCTTGTAATAGCAAAAAAAGCATGATTTCAAAATTCACTAACTGTCATAAATATTTTTTTTTAATTAGGTAATATTTCATCAATAATATTTCAGGTCTGAATCAGCTCTAAATTTTAATTTAAAAAATACTTTCCTTGTAATTTGTTTATAAATAGTAGTTGTAGTGTTTTCCTTACATGTTTATTACCAAATATACTGATATCATTCTGTATATTAATATTTCTACATTATTTTGTGCCATAAGGCCAGTGCTACATATATGTTTACAAAAGGAGATAGCTAATATGACCACTAATTAGACACCCTATAATCATGATTACTCTGTAATTGCATCTGTGTAGTGTTAAGTATTTTAATTTGCATTTAGTAGTGATTCATGCTGGCTTAGTACTTTACTTACAATTACCTAAAATTAGTCATTACAATATGTCATGAATGCATTGAGTGTTAACACATTTATTGATTTGATTGGCTTACAAAAGGAAATTGCATCTATAATGGTACTGAGTGGCATTTTATCCCACCACATGCACCCAACTACCATTTACAAAAATATGTAAATGTTGCTTCTCTTGTTCATAATATTAAAAGTAAAATCATGTTTAACAGTTTTGTTAGTTTACAGTACTATCTTACCTGAGCTACTCTTCAACCTCATTAACTTATCTACAGTAGATAGTGATCATTAGTCCACATTTAACACGTTAACAGTCCCCATACAAGCGTTCCGAAACACCATATGTCCATATGAGTTTTGACTTTTTCTATTGATTATACCCTTGGCCACAAGTCTACAAAGAAAACACTTACTAATTTGACAAATCCGTGGTTCTAGAGCCCATAGAGTATAACAGGGCTTGTGTGCCATATAGGGTACACGAACTCGGCGGAACCCCTCCCTATGTACCACATACAGTACACCGGACTGTTAACGTGTTAATTTAGTTAAAAAAGGGGTTAAATGGGTTATTTAAAATTAAATCTCCAATGGTTATTTAGTATATGATGACCAATCTTTTATTTAGTTTGAAATAGCAGTTAAACTAAATTTGATTCAATGCTGTGTTTTGGTTTCTCCATTACATTTTGTATTGCATAGCAATCATTTATGAAAGGTAAACTAGGGATGAGAACCCCTTTTCCCATTCTAGCTTTAAGATTAGATGTTACTGTTTTTTCATCTGTATGTGAGCAATAAAGTATTTATCTATCTAGGCCTATGATGCAAAACCACTAGTAACTTGTGTTGCACATTGAAACCCTGATAGCCGAACAGGAGTGAGTCATAGTAATCTTGATACTTTACCCACCTCTACTGTTTCTTACAGGACTCATTCAGCAATGTTAAACAATGGTTGGAGGAGATCGACCGTTACGCGTGCGACAACGTCAACAAGCTGCTGGTCGGCAACAAATGCGATCTCACCACCAAGAAGGTCGTAGACTACACCACAGCCAATGTGAGTTGATAATTAGTGTCCGAACTCTGCATGAATCACATTAATCTTTGCGGCTATTAGAAGCTCGCAATTCGCATCTTAACAATTAAATATAGCTTTACACATAGTTTTTATTTCACACCACCTCGAAACAATACCGTCGAACCATTCTGCATACCATTCCTAAAAACTTGCAGTGGGTCTTAATCCGCCTGGATAGCTATTTCTACCTCCAAACGGTAATGTCTTGCATTGCTGTATCTTCTTTAAATGACATCCAGCAAATATTTAATGCTTCAGTGGCCCACTGGCAAAGCGCTTGGCCTGATTCCCGAAAGTCCTGGGTTCAATTCCTTGGTCATGGTCATTTCTTAGGTTCATTCTTAGGTCTGACAAAGTGCGTTTCGGATTGTTCGGTGCATAGCCAAGGTTTGTGATCACCAACCCGCATTTGGCAAGTGTGGTGATTAAGCCATTACCCATCAAGCTATGATTTTTATTTCAATAAGCTCCCTTGCCCAGCAATGGGCCAGTATTTTATATTTTATGGTTCAGCACAGTGCCTCAATCTCGCCTGATGTTAAGTGATGATAAGGCCGGTGGAAGCGCACTTCACCCGGAATCCTCTCTCTATTATCTCTAGCTGCTGGAACACAACAATGCTACAAACATTGATGTTGTGGCGACATATTTAGGTTAGAATGTGGTAGCTAGCCAGGCGGACAAACAAGCCACTAACCAAACCGAGTATACAAACATGTACCCTACCTACTAGGAATCGAACGCGGGACCTATGGGACTAAGCCGGTGATCTTCACCACCAGACCACAGAGGCGGTTATACAGCTTGTTAGTTAAACCAAGGGACATATTAAGGGAGGACAGTAGATATTCGATTTCCGATCCGATTCATTTAAAAATATATATTCTTATTTTTTTGCATAATCCTAATAAATAATTTAGCGTATACACTAAGCGCGGGAAAAGATTAAATATGTGCCGACTGACTGCGCCGGCGGAGCGCGGCGCCGACGATAGATCATGCCGAAAGGTCATTTTTTGCTTTGCACACCGCACGCACCCCGCGAGGCCACACCTTCGTCTCCGCCTCGCGGCGCGTGCCCCGGCGCGTACCCCGCCGCGGGCAGTCTGCGCCGTATTTTTTATTTGTTTATGTGTTCCCAGGCATAAACTACCATGGGATTAAATATGTCCCTCGTGTTAACTAACACGCTGTATACGAATAACTGTATACGAAACGAACGTACCATTAACCACATTACCCCACCCCACAGCAATACGCAGAACAGCTAGGCATACCGTTCCTGGAGACCTCCGCCAAGAACTCTACGAACGTGGAGCAGGCGTTCATGACGATGGCGGCGGAGATCAAAGCGCGCGTGGGCCCGCCCACCGGCGGCGCCGCGCCCGCCGGCGCCGCCGTCAAGATCGACCAGGGCCGCCCGATTGATACTGGCAAGTCTTCGTGCTGCTGAATGCAGTGACCATGGTGAGTGCCCGATCATCTATATCCTTCTATACTACTTATTTAAAAAGCTGTGCACTTCTTGCGCCCGTTCTTTTGCACAGCTAAAAGACGTCCTGAATGGGTGGTAGGCAAAATATTGTACAGCACCTACTGTGTGACTATAACTCTGGCTAGGAAAAGAATGGGACTCCTGGGTTATATCTAAAATATATATAAAGTTATCTGATTATTTGACAAAAATAATTCCTATTCAAATTCAAATAATTTATATCCGACCGAAATCCATAGAGTTTAGTTACAATAATGTTTTAGATGCTAGTGTAAGATGTAAAGTTAAAACCTTTGTACCCGTTTTTAAGAAAATTGCGCGAATGGAGGAGTATAAAATTTCGCACACTTATAGTTTATATAGAGAAGGTTATCCGAATGTTAATATATTTTTTTAAATTATGCATAAAAAATACATTAAATTAACTAAAACAACATTACACACACTACCATGTATTTGACACACACGTATTGTTTGTCTTTAATGCGGCCGACATCTATCAATGCCAATCCAAACTCAAACGCATAAAGATAGAATGCTTTTTTAATTTTTTAGGATACAATCCGTGCAGCCATAATAAAATTACGGTCGAATTTCGACCACTGGGCGACCAATCTTCTGTGCGTGTGTATGTTATTAAACTCCTTCTAAACGGCAGGACCGATTTGGATAAAATTTTCTGTGTGTCTTCAAGTGGATTCGAGAATGGTTTAGATTTACAATTGGACCCGCTAGGTGGCGCTGCTATAGAGGTCCATCATGGGATACGAGTGTTCTTAAGCTGACGAATGATTTGTTTCTTTTGATGTCATGGAAACTATCATCGTTTTGTTTGTTTTGTTGTCATGTAAACTGTCAAAGCGGTACGAAGTCCGCCGGTCAGTTAGTGATTATATAAAAGTATACTTTTTAACTAAAATATTTTTTTTTTAGATATTGTGCTTCTGAGGTAGCTTACTTAATTATTATTTTTAAGTGCGTTTGTAATATATCTACACTGTTCAGCTTTTTTTAACTCTAATACTCGTATTCCACAACCTAATTGAACGCACATGAAAACAGTTCAAAGTGAAGGTCAATCACACAAAAGAAATTAAGGAAATGTAATTAAGCACTCATTAGTACAGTTATCATAGACTAGATAAACTCAAGCAAGTACGGCAATATTTAAAGACATTACACATTCTAAAAAACTAGTAAATTAAGATTAACATATGAATTAAGTGCAAATATTTTCAGAGCATCCTAATAAAAGAAAATGTTTTTTTTTTCCAGTATGCAATCAGTCATCAACTTTATGCAGATGAGATGCCTCCTTTAAATAAATAATAAATTAAATAAGATTAATTAGATTTTTAGTTCTTTTGAATAAAATAACTCTTTATCTTTATTTACTACAGTTGTTGGTAAAAGGAAAGACTTGCTTACTTTGCCATTGTGTGCTAAAAAGACAACTTAAAGGTTTTAAAATAGTTCTTATTGCATTCTTGATAAAACAAGTGTATTTATTACCTAGCATTGACTCATTACATTAGACATGACAGCTGAATAGTTATTCACGTGAGGAATCGTAACTTATCTCTCTCTTATACCGATATCGTAAATAGCTTTGATATTAATTGATATGTGGGCACTTAATATTACCTATTTAATATTACTGCACACTACTCAATATAAGTATACATTAAAACAAATATTATTTATATAACATTATTTATTTACTTATGTATGTAAAATAAAGGTACATATACTTACTTACTCTTAGTCTAGCTATATTTATTTAAATTAACTTAAAACTATTTTTTATCATATTTACACTTACACTAAAATATCTATTTACACTAAACAATAATAATAACATATTTATTCATAATCCTAATAAGTACACATTATTTACAATCATGATAACACGCGACAATGTTATCTACCAGACAGCGAGGCGCCGTGCTTTGGAAACGCGCATCACCAAAGCAAGCCTATTGTCCGACGCTAATGAGTTTCGGGCCCCGACCGCTGTGATGTACCTGCGCCTGCGCACGTACGCCAGTCGAGATCCTAACACGACGCGAAGCGCTTGCTCCTTTTCCGCCCGCTAAAAACCTGTCGCGACAACGTATTGCTTAAACGCTTTCCGCTTTTATTTGTTATATGTACTTTCTTCTTTCGCTTCCTAAACTGTGCTGTGCTATTCTCCTTCTGTATTATATGTGAGTGTATTATTTATGGACGGACATTATATCACCTTACGTAAGTAAGCCAGACTATTATTCGTGCATAAACCCCCAGTACGTATACGTACACCCACCACACCCACAGATACAATATTTGAATTTTATCAGTAACAAGTTTGAATACGTCAAAAGTATTTTACTGAGGAGCTCGATGGCGCAGTGGTTAACGCGCCCGGTCTACGAGTGCTGAGGTTAAGCAACTTTCGCAAAGGCCGGTCATCGGATGGGTGATCAAAACTTTGTCATCTCGAGCTCCTCCGTGCTTCGGAAGACACGTAAAGACGTTGGTCCCGGCTGCATTAGCAGTCGTTAACAACCACCAATCCGCACTGGGCCCGCGTGGTGGTTTATGGCTCGTTCTCCCATATCCATCTATAGGGAAGCGAAGGCTCGTGCCCCAGCAGTGGGGACATAAAATGAGCTGATTATGAAAAGTATTTTACAAACAAATTCGTTGTGAAGTGGAGTAGGTATCTATGTAATTAAAACATTAAAATTATCAATTTCAAAGTCATTCTTATACCAATGAATTGGTCTTAGATCATGGCAGTTAATTATTTGACACTTTATTAATTGATTCTTTGACAAGATAAATTCAGAACAAAAGCGTTACAGTACACATTGTAATATAAATTGAGTATCTTTTACCCGCAACAGCTGTAAGTGTATAGTGTAAAATTTATAGGAGAACAGAGAATTAAAAACAATACCTATTCAAAAACAAAACAAAAGTGAAAAATATGTAACAACATTATAAAGTCTACTCTAAAGAGTATCACGCAAGCTCCGCAGTCAAAGCAACTTTGTTCACCATATTGCGGTAACAAAGTGTTGAAAACATTCCACGAGCGGGATTCGAACCCGCACTCCATGACATGCCGGGTCAGGTGCACTACCAACTATGCTATCGCAACAAAATTTGCGAAAATTATATGTAACCATAATCATACATATTTATCTATACTAATAATAACGGGGTAAAGTTTGCATAATTATTTTACAGATAGAATACTACATTTTCTGTGGGTAACATAGGCATATTTATTGTGATAAAAAAATTTTTTTTTAACTTTTATTTTTAAGTGTTAATTGCTATACTTAAGCTGAATTAAATATTTATATAAAATACAGTGAAAAAAAAACACACAACCTTCCTGGTAGCATAATGGTCAGTGCAGCCGCCCGGATTGCGGAAAACCCAGGTTCGATTCCTGGCTGGGTCGGGTGGGCGTTTAATTTTTTTAAAAAGTTTTATAATGTATCTAGTTAGTGCTAGTTTTAATTACGAGTATATTTATATTATTACTCGCTGAGCTCTGGCCCTTTTGATCTGCTACAGCACACACACATATACATACCGTTTTATTGTGTGCAGTAGGTAGTTTCATATTGTTTTATCTTACATTGTATTCTTTGTTTTTTATTTACACACCTACCCACTGTTTTTGCTTATGTTATGATGGTGTGTGTGATATAGCACCAAATAAACTTTTATCTATCTTTCTATGTATATTTTGAAGGTAATGTGATGTGTTTGGTCCACAGGCGGGCGCCACCACGCGGCAGCCGCCGCCGCCGCCGCCCCGACATTAAATGCAATTACCACAAAACGTCTCGTGAACGCATCATTAATATTAACATAACATAGGGAAGGGCGCCACTCGCCGCCGGCGTCGGCCGTAAGCTAACTCCGATTAAGTTGCTATTGTCCGATAAATATTGTTAAAGGAACGAGGTGAAATGGATGGGTGTATGTTTATACATGTTTATAATGATAATAATTATCGTAGGTTAATTTTGTGCTGTTTCAAATATAAGAATTTCAATGCAGTCGGACGCAAGGTCGGAACAGGTCAATGTGTGCGAGATGCAAATTCGCAAGTGTTCTAGGTGCCTAATGTGCGTTTTGTTGCCATTCGATTACGTTAACGAAAACGAGTTTATTTTTATAACAAAATTTAACTCTCCTCGTTTTTCCATAGGAGGCACTGCTTCAATGTTATACGATTTCTCGTTTTCGTTAACGTGATCGAACGGCAATTATAACTAAATCTGAGCAACCTGTATGGCATAGCGTTAAGAAACAGCATTGTATGATACTGCGCACGCGCCGCAATCGCTCTCGTTATAAGTCAAACGATTCGTCATCCTTTGGAAATGTTCAATAGAGGAGTGTAGGCTAATTATTTTATTCCAGCTTGTGTTATATTATAATTTCGTCACGTGAAATACTAATTTAATAATTGTCTTCGTATGCACTGGGTGTTTATATTATACATATTATCGTGAAGCGTACTGGGGTTGTGCTGTGTTGAAAATTTTGTGTTAGAACCTATTGTGAATTGAGAGACGACACGTTGCTACGTTTAACACAAAATTGTAGATAAAGCAAATTGGCCTTAGATAATTTAGACAGATATTATTATAGTAAACTTATGTAGTCATCGATTGAAGTAAAGCGGGATCATAGTTATTGAAAGACATATTCAATATTATAGATATCACAACAGTATTGTGATAATTTTTAAATTTTAATGTCGGTCCAGTGCTGCGGATGCTCGCGAACCGTTTCGCCTTAGTTTGTTGTTCGTCCTTTATTTCAGCTGATGACGCGATTATTAAAGATAATGATGTATTTAAGAGGAGCTGTTTGCCGCATTGGACCGCTTAAGTTATTTTATAATCTGTCGATCTAACTTACACGCGTATGTCGTTATTTTTGTACTATTACGTCAGAGTTAAGTTTACTTAAATCAAATCCGCTAACCCACTGTAATTCTGTATTGAGGGTTTCTTAGAAATTAAAACAGTATGCTATATGGAAGCGTTTTATTTGTGTTACCTTTGTATAGTTGGCACCGCATTGGTGAATTCAACAGAGAGAAGTTGCACCGGTGTTTGACACTAAGCCCAGCAATTCATCAGCTCATTTATGTCCCCACTGCTGGGGCACGAGCCTTCCCTATGGATGGATAGGGAGAACGGGCCCAGTAATCGACACATTTTTTCTCGCCAATAAGTAACAGTTTTATTAAAAGTTGTCAACTTTTAAAATTTCAAGGACGCAGGTGGTCTGTAAGACTAATTCAGTTGCTGCCCCTATTTTTAATGAATAAAGGCCGATGTCGATCACTGGTTCTTGTTGAACAATGGTGCCACTCCCCTAAGTTAAGAATAGATCTCTAGGAATTCCTAGGAAACAAAGGAAAACAAACTAAATGTATCTATTATGTCATTAATATGTTTTTGAATTACACATTACACAGTTTATTTTATCAAATATTCATTAAACTTATTTTACTAAAATGTGAAGACCATTTAATGTTTTTTGTCAATTTGGTGCTTACAGTCGGCTGCAAAAGTCGCTGAGCATTTTATCAAACCTACTAAATAATCCAAAACTATAAAATTTCTTCAATAAATTTTCAACCATATTCCATATACGTAAAGTTCAAAGTTTATTGAGGATATGTGGCAGTTTGATGGGACTTGAACTAATCTTAGTATTATCAGTCTTATTAGTTGGCGTTGGTACTTAGCAGCAGCACCTCATCATGTATTCGTAGTCGTGGCAGAGACCGTGCAGGTTTAGAGGGCATTGTAGGAACTCCGGGCACAGGACTGGTAACCTGTCTGCAAAGAAACGACAATAATGTTCAAATAATTTTTAACGCAAATTTTGTTGCGAACAAATTACAAAAACACAAATGTTGTTTATTTAAGTATTGTAAGACTTTTTCATTGGCTAAATGCTTGTGCAAAGCCATTTAAAAAAAGTCACGATAGCACAGAAGAAAGACACTAGACGATAGCCTAATTAGTAACATTTCCGTATTTCTTATATAAAAGCCGTCTAATTTAAATGCTTATTTTTTTTGCAATTACACAACAAAACACATCACGGGCTCCTCTGAATATCACCGTTGCGGTTCCTTGCGGCTGCAACTTATCCTGCAGCATCCTAATTTTTGGATATTATTGTTATTGTTAGAACTCGAGCCCAACTGTGCTACGTCGAATCTTTTGAATTTGAATTTAAATTAGATGCCCTTTAACGGGCACAGCATGTACAAATTTTTCATTGGTTTCGACCTTATCTCAATTGTATAAAGTTCAAAATATGGTGGCAATATATATGCCACTGCCTTATAAAGGGTAAAAGTAGGCATTACCTGAAGCGTATGCGCAGCCGCAGCAGTACCCGTGGATGATGGCTTCGTCGTCCTCGCAGCTTCTGGGTGGGCAGCCGTTGCACCACATGCCTATGCCCAACCACGGCATATTCCCTGTACAAACACATACTTCTCATGAGGTTTTTACACTAACGGATAGTCGCAAGACTGAAGATAGGGTAGGGTGAGGCACCAGTGTTCGACAGAAACCAGAGATCGACATTTTTTCCTATAATCTGTAAGTATGTGCGGCGGTAGCTCTATCTGACAAGGATGTACAAGTACTAGATCATTAAGCCGTTACCGGCCGGCACTACTAAACGGGTATCAGAAGGTCCAATAAGTAAAACTGTCACTGTAGATGTATATATGATGAGATGAAAATAGAGAAGAAGAAGAAGAAGAAGAAGAAGAGAATAATGAGATGAAAATACACGTTACAAGTTATACGTTTCTATATACTATAACTTTACAGGTTAACTAAGGCTAGTGAGCACGACGCGTGACAGGAGATGAGGTCGAGAAGCATGTGTGTTTGCAAGCGGGCTATTTCTGCAATGTTGCATTTAATAACATTGTGTCCCTACATAATATCCTCCCCAAAATTTTATTTACTGGAGAAACACAAAATTTTTAATAAATATCAAACTAAAATCAAATTACTTTGTGATAACCCTGATAATTAACATTGTGACAACCCTAGTTTGTAAATGTAATTCCAACAACCTCAGTTTACGATATAGGAATGCGCGGCTTATCGCAACCGACCTACATGAATGTAATACATATTATTTTTTAGGATATTGCTCCCGCTCAGTTCTCCTACCGTAAAAAGTTGTGAGATCCATGTAATACCAAGTTCTCAATATTAAAATTCATGTTTTAAATAAATAGATTGACTTGGTCATCGCATGAAAACACAATGTATCTCACAAGTAATACATATTTAAATTAGATTGTTTAGTGCGATTGCCAAGTCAATCAATTTATTTAAAAAAGTTTAAAATATAAAAGATTTTTAATTTCGGCGGGCTGGTTAGAACCACGATAGCTCAATTGGAGGAGCACCTGACCCGGTATGTCAGAAGGGTGCAGGTTCAAATCCTGCTCGTGGAAATTTTTCAACATTTGTGTTTTTGTAATTTGTTTCGCAACAAAATTTGCGTTAAAATTATTTTCATCCCCCCATCTCGGAAAGAGTATTTTTGCTCTTCGATATCCGAGTGCAAAAGCCGTTTTTATCCCCTAGAGGATAAAGAAAATTGAATTTAGAACATCGTGTGCACTAAGTTTGTGAATTCAAAACATCATTAAACCTATTTGCTTCTACCTCCATGGTGCCCAATTTATTAGTACTGTAGCAACCGAGACTCCTAGCTCGGGCATACTTACTGGCAGCCACCGTGGCCTGCATTAAAATATAGTAGGACAGAAAAAAGAAGAATACGCGGACTCGGTGACGGGTCGCGACGACGAATTGATTGTTATTATTTCATGTTGAAAGTAATATAAATATTTAAAGCTATAAAGCATTATTATTCGATACAACCCACCCGATCCTTAAGTAACGACCCAGCGGGGTGTTACAGTACACAAGTTACTAACACCAACATTACAGTACCTAACAAAAATATTATACTTAGTAACTGTAGCAACAACGTTACTTTCAATTTTTCTTAATTATACCTAAGTATTGTTTGTTATAATTTAAAGATTATTCTGTAATACTTACCTTTCATAATGTAGTAGTTAATACCTAAACTGAAATAAAAGTATCTTGTGATTGTAAATGTTTTTTTTGCATTTAGTCATTTCCTCGCTGAGGTGGGATGAAAAGTTAGGTGTTGCACTCGAATGCAAAGATTTTTCACCTGGTGCTCTTTTGATTCCCTCGCTAACGCTCAGGATTCTAATTTTTGAATCACTCGCTGCGCTCGTGATTCAATTTTAGAATCCTTCGCTTGCTCGGTCATCAAAATTGAGCACGCGGTTAAAAAACAACTTTGCACTCTTGTATAACAAATAACTATTAAACATTGAGAACTTGGTATTACATGGATCTCATAAGTTTTTACGGTAGGAGAACTGAGTTGCGAGACTTGGTTTTTTTACAACTTTTTACGGTAGAAGAACTGAGTTGCGAGACTTGGTTTTTTTACAAGTTTGTTTTTAATGGTATCTCATTTCTTTTTGTAGATAGTCCAACTTTTTTTCTTTTCCGGTACCATCTAGGTAGGTACCTAACTATACCTATTACTCTATTATATTATCATACAGGTCCACTGATTCATTAACTGCAGATGTAACTTTGTAAATTCTATAAATCCTATAAATTTATATAGAAAACTGGACCAAATAATTTTAGTTTTTCCTTGATTTATACACTAAACACTCATTGTATTTTTGAATTTGAAGCTTCTATGTCTGCTAGAAGTGCCTTAGGACTTTGATGACCAGTCAGTCAGTCAGTACAAAATTAAGAAACTTTGACTAGTTAATATTCTTAAACTACTGGTTCAAATTAAATGAAATTTGAAATATATCGTATTTATACAATGCCTGCTTGGTTCAGCTTTATAGTTGTATCCACAACGAAGTTATAGGGGGTCGAAAATGACCTGAACTGCTTCGAGAAAAGGATGGGGCTGTGCCGCATTTTTGCTCGACTTGACGGGGGCACTGCCGTGCCCCCAGATAAAGACCACCTGCTTCCCAGCTGGAAAGCAGGTAGTAAAATTTCGATGACAACCAATGTTATTTTTTGGGCGACGAAAAATGTGTCGAACAGAACACTACTTAAAAGTGGCGAACACTGGCGCCATTACCCTATATGGACTATAGGGAAAATGTCAAAATGCAATTAAATTGAACTCGAAAATAAGATTCAACTGTTCCATACATTTTGGTCGAATTAATATTGATGTTTTGTATGGAACAGCTGAATATTATTTTCGAGTTAGTCGAATAGTAAGAGTTGTTCGTTTGTATCACGGGAGTCATCTCAGAAGGTTTGGACGGTAATAAAAAATTGACCCTGTATTCATTTTAACTTCTTTTTCAGAACTAAAAGAGCATGGTTATAAGTACTCTCTCTGATGCTAGAATATATTTACCTACCATGTCATTTTTGCACCACTGTGGTTGACTGCTAGAGAATGCCTTCGGCATTAACTCCGCATTGTAATCTATCTATGTTGCTTAAGTTTTAAATAAATTAATAAATAAAATAACAAAATAAATCTCAATCGATGCCACCACAGACATAAAAATATTAAAGTAAACGCTGCTAAGATTACAAATGCATAAATTACTTTAATAACACAGTTGTATGGGTTAGTGTAATATTTTGGTTTTTTTTCATATTATAACAAAAATAATAATTTAACAAAACTTACATCTCGCTGCTTTCTTCACCGCGTCCAGACCAGTATCAGACGACGGAAAGAATATGCCATTACAATTGCCAGAAATCAAAATAATTGATAATAAACTGAACAGTGTCCTATATAAAAGCATTCTGTCTAAATGAGCTTCGGTTTAAGAAAGCCCTCGTTATATAGGTGAGTTAACTAATTGTTAAATTAGCTACGTAATTGTTTCTAGGTCAGTGCCTTTAAGATAAGATAAAAAATGTTATGAATAATAAATGGTTATACTCGTATCCTCAAGACATTTCTTACACAATTATGACTTTTAAATATAATATTAATGTATTGTTATTTTATAATCATAATACTGAGAAACTTATCTCTTATTGTTGGAACATAAAATAAAACTTAGATGGTGGTAGCTAGCCGGGCAGACTTAGAAGACTGGATCCGAGACTATGCAGCAACACAGAGGAATCACAACCACAGCAAAGAATATATCTAGTGCATACAGCACAGAAAAAAAACAGTAATCTAACCGACCACAGAGCCGAAGGTTAAAAATCATATTTCCTCTTGTCGTAAAATTACATAATCCTTATAATAATTCATTGTTATCCAGTGTATTCTGAAACCGGAATATAGTAGTTATAATGAAAGGAGGCAGACTTTTTAAAAACACTTTATTTTTATTAGAAAAATAACCGATTACCTATTACCTAAATACGATAGGTAGGGTAATACCTTCGTGGTACCTATCGTATCGTGCACCTTCGTGCCGTGGCGTGGGACGCACTGTATCATTATCATCAGCTCATTTTATGTCCCCACTGTTGGGGCACGAGCCTTCCCTATGGATGGATAGGGAGAACGGGCCATAAACCACCACGGCCCAGTGCGGATTGGTGGTTGTTAACGACTGCTAATGCAGCCGGGACCTGTAGCTTTACGTGCCTTCCTAGAGGAGTTCGAGATGATAAATTTTTGATCTCCCGTTCGATTACCGGCCATTGCGAAAGTTCAGCACTCGCCGACCGGGCGCGTTAACCACTGCGCCATCGAGCTCCGCACTGTATAGTATATCCTAGTTTAAAAATTAGAGCAAACAATGACATGGAATCAGTTTTGACATTTTGCTGTAATTAAATCGTTATATTGATAAAACTGAAGACTACAAGCTTCTTCTTCTTCTTTTCGAGTCAGCGGATTCAGCTATACTTTGTCGGACCAATAAGTAGCCACGGCTATTGCATCATTATTGGCCTCATACATGTTTTCCAGTGTGCAGGTGGCTGGGCACAGAGGACAATGGAGGAGGTGCTCCATTGTCTGTATTGAGGCTCCGCAGTCACAATGCTCCTCTGAAGCTAGTCCCCAGCGGCGCATGTTTTGTCTGCAACGGCCTACTTGGGTCCGGAGTCGGTTGAGTGACTTCCACGTAGGCCATTGCAGATTGTGACCTGGAGGTAGCTTCTCTTGCGGGGTCACGAAATTTGAAGCGGGGTATCTCATCTTCCACCTTACTACAAGCTAGTATGATGATTAGGGTAGGTGGTTATGTTAGTTAAGTACCATTATGAACTCATTATTTTAATTTATGATTAGTTGATAAATGTTAGTATTAATTAATGTAATATGTTTAACTTTGTTATAGCATTTACCTAAAAATGAAAGCAGTAGTTTTAAGTGTAGGCACTACGGCACTAGGCCTCTTAAGAAGGCTCAAGATCACATAAAGAGCTAGAAAGAGAGGGCTATGCAATAGGTACACGATTTATAAATAAAATAATAATTTGTGAATTTTCGTTTTATTTAGTGTATAAGGTTTGCTACAACAGCAGATCTAAAAGAGGCTAATTTAGACGATTCACATTATTTTCTTATTAATATGATTCAAATTACTTTTGCGTAGAATTTAAATTTAAAAACAAAATTCCATCACAAAAGTCGGTAAAAACCCGTCAACTAATTAATTTCTTGCTTGATTCAACACAGCAAAATAAGAGTAAAAACACCGTAGTATCTGGAAAAGATATATTTTTAAGTAGGTATATTTTCGGATAATAATTATATTATACTCTGTGTGGTGCCGGGGATAAAGAATTGCACCACCCCATCTCTTCCCGTGGGTGTCGTAAAAGCCGACTAAAGGACCATTCCAGAGGATGGGCAGCAGCATCTCTCTGAGGTTACCCTCAACCTACTGCGATCGCCAACCCGCCTGCCAAGCGTGGCGATTACGGCAAATATACCCCCCATGAATATGCACACCAGCAAAAACCGGCCACTAGTCCCCGGCGGCTCCGCTCGCCCTTGCTACGGTAGCGGCCAAGGCAGCGACGGGGCAGGGGGTGCTAAGAATCTCCGGCAGAGACCTGGCTACCGCCAACAACGAACTCTGGCCCTGGCAACATTTAACACGCGCACATTGCGGACTGACGAGAAGATTTACGAACTGGAGGAAGAATTAAGCAAGATACGGTGGGACATGTTGGATTATCTGAAGTCCGAAGAGAGAGTGAGGACTCGATAATCCTCAAGTCTGGTACACAGAAGAGATAATATACAGGGCATCCCACGACTATGCCACACGGAGGGAAAGTATCTACCTTAAATATTGTAGATACAAAATTTTATTGAAAAAAGACCATTTTGATTCTTAAAACAATTTGTATTGCATAATTTTTTTTAAATAATTGCCTGTCCGAGCCAGTATTGAACATACCAAAATGAGAGAAAAAACACCCTGTATTTTTACGATACCGAATGAAACGGTTAATCAATGTTTTTTTAATAACATTTAAATGTCATCTGATCTGATCTGTGGTGCGAGCACGGATCTTACGGATTGATAAATTTATCGGTCGACAAAACCGTTTAACTATCGAATTTTATCTACAACCGCTAGCACGGGACTCGGATCGGTAGGTTTTATCGTGTTCTATGTGCAACGCAATACAGAGGGGATAGATAGGGAAAGATATTTAAACACCATAAAAATTAACATTGAAAAAAATATATTTAAAAAAAAGGTACAATTTGGCGGTTTTAAAATCGAATTCTTCTAGACATCCAGTTGAAAGTAAAGAGCTAATTGAACTGTAAAATCGGAAGTGCACACAAAAATAATGTGTTTATAGAAAATATTCACTTAGAAACTATTTTACAATAAACAAAGGGGCTAAGTTTAAATCATCAATGTTAATTATTTGTGTGTGACTAGAGTGTCTAAAGGCTAGATAACTTTAACTCATACTTAAAATTACATTTAGAACTTTTTAAGTTTGAACCTATTTACTTATATTTAATAATCTTAAGGAAAAAACAATCACTCTAATGGAAGGCAAAAACACATTATCACGAAGGTACTAAATTAACTCTTTAATTAATTCACAAATTCTTCTATTACTAATTAATTCTCGTATTTGATTTTTACACACAATAATACTATTTTAAGTTTATAATAATACTAGGTATCTAATTGTGCGCATGCGCATAGATTAAATCTTAAATTAACTGTAAAAGAATATTATACTTAATATAATAAATATAATATAGACATAAAACTTAGAAACTGAATAAATTATAAAATACAACAGCTGTAAAATTGGCACGTATTTGACTATAAAACAATTTGTGTACATTACAAACGAATGAAACAAATAACTCGAGTACTCAACTCGCATATAATCACGAACCTATGTATAACACCACAATGAACCATATTTTGAACAAATAAATTATGATTTATAGATAAGAATATTGTGTATAGATTGTTATCTATACACAATATTCTTATGTTCACCACCATAATAAATGTTACATTTTGTGTAGTACCACCATACAATATACAGTATAACTTTATCTTTGGTGAAGACAGTTACAACACTACTTTTTTCAACTTTAGTACTTTTTCAGTGCTAGGTACCTATAGCCCTTTTTAATATAGGGGCAAGGAAAAACCGGCATATTATTATAACTTCGACCCCCTTAAGGGCCTGTATCCAAGTAAGGAAGATTCACAGGCTCAACAAAAAGTATAGATACCCGTTTTGTCCGTAGAATAATGGCACCGGTGTGTTGGACAGAAATCAATGATCGTCACTTTTTCCCTTTAATCATGAAGGCGAAGGGTAAGGCACACTAGCGCCGCTAATGGATTAAATTTGATAATTGCTAAACTGGATTTTTTTTCAAACATTGCGGACCTTCCGACACTAGGTAAACATCTATTATTTAATAATTGTGCACTACTTTTAGGTTTGTTCTTGTATTCATTCGCTAACACCAAAAGTGGCCATTGTTTGTGAATAAATGTGATAGCCCGTTTTGTGAATAAACCACGCAACAAAAAGTAGTGCACAATTATTAAATAAATACTATGGATGCTTTCCTGTAATCGGACGGTACCTACGCAATGTTTAAAAAAAGATCCGGTTTGTTAGTAATTGTCAAATGATCAATTGGTGGCGCTAGTGTGCCCTATCCTTCGAGGGTGCGCCGTCCTAAGTGAGAAGTGTCATATATTTTATTTGAAATGTCTTCGTCCATATTTATTTGATGCCTTTGAAAAATAATAATTAAAAAAACCGCTCGATAAATCGAAAATGTGAGACGTACGATTTGTAGTTAAGTTATTTGGTGATTGTTTAGACATAATTAGAGGTATAATCATTTAGATAAACTATAAAATATCAACTAAACGCCGCCACTCGATTTCATGATTTTTGCCCAACTTTAAATGATATTGTAGAAAAAACTATAGCGTGTTATGAATTTATGGGTCGGACTAATTGTAAACACGTTCCCTTTGATAATAAATATATATTTTATTTATGTAAGTAATACGATAGCTTTTTCATCATACCAACTTAACCGTGATTACACTTTTGGCTTTTTTTGTTCGGCGCACCCTTAAAGATATGGATAAAGCAACAGATTTTTGATTTTAGTAACAACTGTATACGGCACCTGCTTCCTAGCTGTCTCTCTCATCACACTCTTCGCCCCTATATGTGTTTGTGAGGGCTGGTTCCTTTACACGGAGGCCCGTTCGATGAGTTCGGGCGCCAGTGAAGCGCGCTTGCGGCGACGCGGGCGCGTCGGAGCCGCCAGCAAAGCGCCCTCGCACTGCTTGTTGCCCAGACAGTTGCACGAGCACACCTGACACGAATAGATAGACATATTTAAACTCCTATATCTAAGTATATATCATCATACCATCACCAGCTCATTATATGTCCTCACTGCTGGGCACGAGCCTACCCTATGGATGGATAGGGAGAACGGGCTATAAACCACCACGCGGGCCCAGTGCGAATTGGCGAGTGCTAATGCAGCCGGGACCAACGGCTTTACGTGCCTTCCGAAACACGAGTGGCTCGAAAGGTGTCGAAGACTAGGTTACTGTGTCGAATACTGGTGCAACTACGATACTAGAGATTTTAGTGTATAAAAAAATAATTTACCTATTTTATTTTATTTAATCTACTGAATAAATAGTTTTATTTGAAATTATTAATTTTTGGTCACCCATCCGATGATGACGAAAGTTGCTTAACGTTAGCAATCGCAGACCGGGCGCGTTTAACCACTGCGCCATCGAGCTCCTCAATATGCCTCAAATACTATCGATTCGAGACACGAATCCACCCACTGTTATTTCAAATTCGATATTCAGTTTGAAGAATAATAGTAAAAATAGCTTTTAGATTAAAATCTTAGATGAATCTAGTATTTCTTTATAGGTAATACTAATAGAAGAAATATAGATACTCACTCATATACACGAGTACTTACATTCCTATCTATAGTGAAATGAAAGTGTTAAAAAAATTGTTAACTTGTAACAATACTAGGCATGAGTTCGATAAGTATCGTCATCATCAGCTCATTTATGTCCCCACTGCTGGGGCGCGAGCCTTCCCTATGGATGGATAGGGAGAGCGGGCCATAAACCACCACGCGGGCCCAGTGCGGATTGGTGGTTAAGTATACGATAAGTATATCAAAATCTTACCAAAAACGGATATGAGCCCTATATCATATCATATTGATATGGTAGACTTCATAACCGATATAAGAAAAACTGTAATACCGAGTTGAGAACAAAAACTGCATATGACAACGAAAAAACTCTATACCGTTACTGTACCCAATATAACCATATCCATGCAAAACTAAAACTACTGCACAATTCCAAATGTTCTGATATTCGCATCTTCCCTTTCTAACTAAGCATAATGTTGACGGTGTAAATGAGACGAAGCGAATATTCACCACTACTTTGATGTGCAATGTTGTTTAATTTAGCTTTGCACTTTATAATCATAGAAATATGACGTAGTTTGGAGTAAAGCGATTATCAACCAAAATCGTGTAATTTTCGTTTCATTGGGAAAATGAAATAGGACGAGTCTTAAATAGGACGCCCAAAACTTAATAAACAATAGATTTGCGTTATTATTGTCGTTGTTTTCCATCGTTTTAAGTTTTCTGTAAAACTAGTTTTGCGTATTAGAAACAAAACTAGCAAACCGTCTTACTGATATCGAGAGATAGAGATTTTCAAATTTCGATATCGTCATGAAAACTGAATAGAATATCGGTATAACTTATCATAGGAAACCGAAAACGGCCATGTCTAAACAATACTAACATAATTAGTATTCTTTATATAAGAATCTAAATTTTAGGGTATTATGTGGGCCGATCCCGGCGGCACTGCAATGCCGGGCTGACCCGTGACGGGAGTGGAGCGAGCCCCGAACATCCCGTCGATATACAAAAATCAGTTTAATATACTGGTCCCTCAGTGAGGGAACTTTCAGATATTAAGCTGAAAAGAACAGATACTACACTTTGATCTTAGCCAAAAGGCCGAGAAGCGATACCGTAAGAAGCGAACCGGCTGGGGTCATGAAACGAGTAAAAATCTCTATACCGCCATTCAGAAAGTGACATAAACAGCACAGTGACATCTAGTGACAAGTTGCAGAACTACGTTTAGTATTTGGCGTGACTCACTGAAGCTTGGTCGTCGTGCGAGCGCTGCCGGCTAGTGATGACGTGTCCGTCGATAGGCAACAATGTCCTTGAACCTTCCTTTTCTTCGTCCCGTGCGTTCTCTTCAGCTTGCCTACAATATTATATTAATATGGTTAATTGAATCTTTGAAAGTAATACATATGAAAATATTTAAAGAAATATAGGTATAACGATATACCTATGCATAGGTATTAATGGCAAACTCAATTCTTTATAGACTTAGAACATTTTCTTTGTTTTTAGTTTGATGGCAGATGTCAGTGCTTATCCACTTTTTTTAGCTAATATTAATAAAAGAGAAATAATAAATTGATCCACAAAAAAATAGAAGGCTAGCACCTAAAATGCTAAGATGGCATCTAAATAGTAGTTTAGGTGCTAACTTTGTATTTTTAGGTGCTAACTTAGTATTTTTGTGGGTTAGGTTAGGTTAGTTTGGTGATCGATTAAATACATACAACCCTTAATAAAACCCATTAAGAACTAGCGCTTTTTCTTCATCGATAAGGAACCATAATATACGATTGATTACATCATGTAGCACACATTGTTTATCAGCATTGGTGTATACCAATGTATTATTTTTAGTGTAAGTGCTTTGTATAGAAATTGATCTCAGAACAGCGCCTCCAGCGGATATACCGATGAAACTTCAGTTTAAGTTTCTATTTCAATCGGTAATCAAATACCCAAATGCTGTATTATGTTATCTGTGTTAATCTCATTTAATAAAATTTACTATAACAGTACAGTTTATATAGCCCAATGATAAAACAAATTAAAAAATAATCTATCGTAGTAACAAGATACTAAGCAGTAGGAAATAGGAATTATAATAAAAAACTAAATGGGGAAAAAAGTTGCTTACAGTAATACTGTTGCTTTCTATTAGTGAAATAATTTTTAGCTCCTCATAAGAATTCCTAATAGGTATATTCAATTCAATACCGTTTCAACGTGTGTCGGGGGGGGGGGGGGGGGAGCCTAATTTTGACATTAAGTGTATCTTTATTACTATTATTAATTAGACCTCTGGAACACGTTCGAATATAGCCAAATGAAGGAAGGCCAAGCACTGTCCCGTTACATAAAATCTGGTGTTCGACATAATATTCTTCACCAAAAAATAACATACATTTTCATTGAAATCGCGGGAAGCCGCTGGATGACGCAGCACAAAACCGGTATTTGTGAAGATCCTCGGGGAGGCCTTTGTCCAGCAGTGGACGTCTTGTTTAAGATGATGATTATGACGATGGGATAACAGAAAGGAAGCAGGATGCAGGCCGTATGTATTCAATTGTTGCTAGACTAAAATCAGTTGCTGGCCTCTATTTTTGATTACTAGTGTGGTCGCCCAGTGGTTGAAATTCGACCGTAATTTTCCTCCGATTCCATTTTTGAAACAATATTTTATTAAGGCTGCACGGATTGTATCCTAAGCAATGAAAAAAAAAAGATAGAATGTGAGTTTGGATTAGCAGTGACAGATTTCGGCCGCTCCCATAAAGTATTGGCCGCTCCTCTTCCATTTTTGAAATATGTATGAAACAATGTTTATTTCATTTAAAGTGGTGCCGCGCGGAATTTCGAAAATTTACGTGTTTTTAAGTCACTGGTGTTAGGCGCTGAATAGGTCATATACATTAAAAGGACTAGTGTAGGTTAGCTTGATCCTTTCACAAGGTCAGGGTTGTCTTGGAATTTGAAACAAATACCCAGAAACTGCATAAACTTGTATATGTTTTCTATAATGTAATTTAGACCGTAATTTTAATGTACAATAAAGGATATAAACAATACGTAAAAGTAATGATATCTAAAAACTTATTTCTTCAGAAACTTTGTAAATATAGCACAAATGAAACAATGATCCGACATCAAAATGTTTGTATTGATATCCTGCAGGCCACTGTTGTCTTATTTTTCAATTTAAAAATATGAATATGAAAATATTAAGACTTTTCTTGTTTTTTACCCAAACGCCTATGATTTTACGAAAGTAAACATTGCTCTAATTAAATCACCAGCCTACTCTGCACAGATATTAGTGTGCGTGCGTATTCGTAGTCGTGCGCCGTTGTCACACCACTGCCACGCGCCGCTCGCTCGCTCTCATAAAGAAACTTGAAACTCGCAGTTTTGCGTCCGCGCTGCACCCCCTTAATGTATTTTATTGCACAATTAAAAATCTGCACTCCTTCTCTATATAAACTATACCTAAGTGTGCGAAATTTCATACTCCTCCGTCAGCGCAATTTTCGTAAAAAGGGGTGCAAAGTTTTTGCTTCACGTATTAATATATAGAAGATTAAAGGACCAAAATGCCGATCAGTGGTTCCTCTCGAACACGGTGCAACTGCCCAACTTATCGTTTACTGACATGGTCATGAACCGCAACACGAGCAGGTTGATGCTGGCAGCCACCACCGCCAGCCCGAACAGGATGAACACCAGGCTCAGCGCCACGTAGCCCGGCTTGCTGGTGAGGGCTTGGTCGTTCTGCACACAGGCAACACGTTCAAATCAACGTACCGCGGCTAACTGTGCTGAGTACGAGTTTTATTTGCTAGCACGAAAATGATAGGTCTTCTCGTTTGTCACCAGGAGACGCTGTTTCAATGCTACTATACAAACTTTCATTTTCGTTAACGTTATCGAACGGTGAATAAAACTAGCACTCAGCAAAACAAATAGTCTGTTGACTCCACTGTTGTTGTTGAATTTCGACAAGCAGGACCTGCACCCTTCTAACATACCGGGTCAGGTGCTCTTCCAAATATTATGATCGGATGTTAGTGACGGTAGTTGTTGTCATTGAATGGGCGCCTTTGGCTTTTAAAGTAAAAAGTGTTGAATAATTTCGGCGGACTGGTTATAACCACGATAGCTCAATTGGAAGAGCACCTGACCCGGTATGTGAGAAGGGTGCAGGTACAAATCCTGCTCGTGGAAATTTTTTCAACATTTCTGTTTTTGTAATTTGTTCGCAACTAAATTTGCGTTAAAAAACTATTTGAACATTTTTAAAGAAATGAGTCTAAATGAGACAGCTTTTATAAATTTGCTTTTTATTGTGAAATCTCACAGTTAGGGACTTCCCCATTAGTGTTGCCAGATCCGTTTTTCTAAATATCGGGACCTCAACGTAAAAAAAGCGGGATTGGGACGAAAAAATCGGGACAGAAAAAATCGTAAGTAGGTATCTACTTATACTTTATTTAAGCCTTAACTTAAAAACAAAAACATAATCTTTAAAAGGAACTTCTTTTCTCTAAGATCAATCAAACAAATAAACAAAAATACATTATTTCCTAACTACCTATCTTGTCTAATATTTTCTTCAAGGAATCAACGATACACTCATAAGCAGTGGTCGGAGTAGGTATATTGATTTTAGATACTTGCGTCATGATATCATAACATGGACATGCATTTCTTCCGGAATGTACCGGAGTTTCCAAAAATTTGGTAAATAGAGTAATAAAATAAAAAACCATATGTAAGCAAACAAAATTGTTTATTGTTAATACAAATAATCATTATTACAGTTTTATTAAAAATAATTATTTTTAATCCTCATCGGTTACAAGTTCTACATTTTGATTTTCTGTCTCTATACAATTAAAATAAATAACTATAATTTTTTCAATATTTTCTAATTTTAAGCTATTTCTTTTAACATCTAAGATCCATTTGTAAGTGGAAAATGATCGTTCAACATCTGTAGATGTCAATGGAGCGAATTTGAAATAAAGTTTCTGATTATTTGCTACGCTTTTTTCAATACTCTCGCTGTATTCTCTAATTGTATCTAAATCTGGATTTCGTTCCATAACTGATTCTATTTTATTTTTTATATTCTCATTATTGCACTCGTTAAGCGTAGCCCTTACTTGATCAAATACTAAAAGTGAATCAGCTAGAGATAAATTTTGTTTTTGTAACTCTTTTAGGGCTAGTAGTATAATAGAGTAATTTTCTTCAATATATTTTAAATCATTTTCTAAATTTTGTTTTTCCAAAATGTTTTTTGCGTTTCGTATGGCTATAGCATCAGAACTGCTCAAGCAGGATAAAACTTCTTTTATTTTATCTAAATGTTGAGCGTAGTAAGATGCTGCCTGTAACCAAGTACCCCATCTGGTAATGACTGGTTGCGGAGGCAACGGTAAGTCAGGATATTTTTCTTTTAAAATGTTTACCCTACTAGGAGCCTTTAAAAATACTTTTTTAACATTTGATATAAGAATATCAACATCGTTGTATTCTGACCTTATCTGCTCACTTACACGATGAAGAGCGTGCGCCAAACATGTCACATGCTTCATTTCAGGTAAGTAATGTTTTAAATTTCGCCCTGCAGATAGCATGTACGCTACACTGTCAGTGCAAAGCATTAAAATATTGTCAACTTTCGCTTCAAAAGTGTTTTGCCATAAATTTTCTAGACATTGCAGTACAAATTGTGTTATTGTTTGTCCATTTACTGCTGTTAGCATTTTACAAGCAATCAAATAAGGCCGGCCTGCACTATTACTAGGATGCAATGGTTTTATTAGGAAATTGACTATGTATCGACCAAAAATGTCTGTTGTCTCATCCAGCGATATCCATAGTTTCTCATTTTTATTAGTTTCATAAATCGAATTGATTTTATTCCTATAAAACTTCTCCAAATAAACTTTTCGTAACTGTGATTCGTCAACCACTTTACGATTGGTACAAACGCAACAACAAGTACTGCACATATATTTCTGAAAAAACTCTTTGAACGCTGGATTTTTCATTTGCGACCAAGGAATATTGCATAGAATCAGGAACTTAATGAGGTCGAAGTAAAATTCCTCTTGCGGTCTCTTAAATTTTCCTTGATGTACAGCGCCTTCAATGTGTTTGGTAATGTTGCCTCTATTCACAGCTTTCAAATGACTTTCACACTTTGTACAGTATATAGTGCCACTAGCGTTATCGTAAAGTAGCTCAGGATAGTGCAATAACCACTTTTGCACTGTTTCAGCCTTGACCTTTGCCATATTTATTTATATCTCACCTAAAACAATGATTTAAATTTACAATATATACATACACAACTGTAAAGTCGATAATGAAATTCTGTTTCATATAAAGTGTTTTTTTTAACTGAAGCGGTGATAGCCCTGCGGTGTGCGTACCGGACTCTCATGCGCTGTGATGATTGCTATAAAGTGATTTTTTTAACTGTTTCCAAGTTCTAAAACCTTCTTAAATAGTGAAAATAATTAAAACTTACCCGTACAAAAACAACTTCAAATGGGCCCAATCCAAGAGTAATAAATCGATGTCCGTAGTTATAAGCCAAATTCGTCGTTTTAAGTAGATTTCAGAAGACAGTAAACAAGCCAGGGTCAAGTCAAGATATTCACAACACATAAAATAAGCGCACTCCACGAACCGAAATAAGTGAGTGAGCCACTTGGTCTGGATGTCGGTGCGAGCGCATTGTTTTCGAACAAACAGTCAATGAGTCATCCTGGATACTTGATTCTAATTGGTCAGATGCGTTGAGCATAGAGATAAGAGGACAAAAGACCCTGTTTGCCGGATGTCGTGTGTTGAAATGAATATTATTATTATATCATTTTATACATGCTTAGGCTTTTACTCCAACACTTTTACTACAACAAGGTTTTTACACACCAGTCATTTTTTACTATTAAATTCTGGTCATCTACGCCACTAGCAGCATAGCGTTGAGAGTATTGATACATTTTTAACTAGTTTCATGTAATAATTTCGATGTTTCGGTATTTTTATCATAATAATCCGGAAACTCGGAGGAGTATCCATATTAACATATACGTTTGATGTCAGTGACCTTAATTCAATATACCTACTCCGACCACTGCTCATAAGTGAGCGATCGAAAATGACCCTCCCCGCCCTTCCCTGGCACCGCTTACACTCCCGTGCGTCGCGTCGCATGCATAGTCGACAGTCGTTCACTCCACATAGTACACTCCACAAAACACGGGACGTCCCGCCAAAAGCGTGATATCAAGCAACGCTAATCCCCATGCTAACGGGAAGTCCCGTTACAGTGCTGGTAGGCTACTCTTGACGCAAACTCAATCTCAATACAATTCCAATGCGATTAATATGTATCGATATTGAGATAAGTTTCGCAATTTCGGAACGCTCCATCTCGATAATAATTTGTTCACTCAATTTCCACGCAATTTAATTCCAATGTAGTGCTATTATCACTTTTAAGAGTGCCATTTGAATTTTTTAGATTTGGGATTGGAAATTGATTATTGCAATTGTGTTTCAAGAGTAACTCACCTGCTCAGTAAACGGCTAATAGTACACTATCCTACACTAGCCACATCAGATAACCTTTAAAATTTTCTGAATAGACTTTGAATTTTATGCCCAAGACATTTGGTTGAACATTTGTTAAAGAAATTTGTCAGTTTTAGATAGGTTGATGGACGTGCAGGCGTCTCTGGTTGGCTACTCTTGACGCAAACTCAATCTCAATACAATTCCAATGCGATTAATATGTATCGATATTGAGATAAGTTTCGCAATTTCGGAACGCCCCATCTCGATAATAATTTGTTCACTCAATTTCCACGCAATTTAATTCCAATGTAGCGCTATTATCGCTTTTAAGAGTGCCATTTAATTTTTTTAGATTAGAGATTGGAAATTGATTATTGCAATTGTGTTTCAAGAGTAACCCACCTGTAAGTATGGATTAAAATTTTCAAGTTTATAAGACAGAGTATATGCAATAAGAAAGAAGGTACATACCTGTAACGCTACGTAATCACCAAAGCCGATGGTCGTCAGCGTCACGAAGCAGTAATAAAAACTGTCGAAGTAACTCCAACCTTCATACCGGGAGAAAACGGCAGCACCTTAGAATAATACATAGCAAATTAGGAAGGTATTTTTAAAACGAGGGAAGGTAGACACGTCTTAACAAAATAAATGGTGCTTTTAAAAATACTAAAACAAGTTATAACTGCGTAAAGAAAAGAGCAAGTCTTTTGCAGGACCATATATGTGGTGAAATGATGGAAACACAAGTTTTAAATCCAGAGGTCGCGTGTTTGATTTCCAGCGGGTCATCATCATCAGCTCATTTCATCACCAGCCTTCCCTATGGATGGATAGGGAGAAGGGGCCATAAACCACAACGCGGTCCCAGTGCGAGTTGCGTGGTTGTTAACGACTGCTAATGCAGCCGGGGCCGACGGCTTTACGTGCCTTCCGAAGCACGGAGGAGCTCGAAATGATACATTTTTGGTCACCCATCCGATGACCGGCCTTTGCGAAAGTTGCTTAACCTCAGCACTCGCAGACCGGGCGCGTTTAACCACGGCTGGTAGGATGAACTGGATGGGTGGTGAACTATCTCGGTGGAAGCTAGCCAGGCGGGCTCGCCTAGCTAACTATTCCTAGTCTATATTATTTAAGTACACTTCTCATCAGAAAAATCAAAACACCTTGCAAGTTTATGTTTTGTAAGGATTATCAGAAAAATGTGTATATTTAGGAATATATGTCAAATGTCGTTTAATAGTATATAATATAAGGTTTTCAAATCCTAATGTTATTGTTTTAAATTCAAATTAAATTTTCATAGGTTTCGTATTTTGTTCAACAAGTCAAAGGCCGGCAACGCATCTGCGATTCCTCTGGTTTTGCGGGTGTCCATGGGCGGCGGTGATTACTCTCCATCAGGTGACCCGCCTCCTTGTCTGCCTCCTTCTTATATTTAAAAAAAAAATTTAACTCTGTACTGAGTATGAAAGAAATTGATAAAACAACACTCTTATTACTGCTTCCATACGATTCTTCATCGATTAGAATTTTCGCTTGTCATGTAATGGCCAAACTGCCAGCTATACAATCATGTGATTTTTTTCATGGAATGAAAACTCTTTTGTGTAAAATTAGGACAGAAACCATAAAAACGGGGAAGTGTTTCGATTTTTCTGATGAGAAGTGTATATACTATTTTTTATTGTCTATTTAGTTAAGTATCTTAGTTTGTCGCCATCACTATTAACAAGATAAGATATAAGTCAAAAAATGCCCATATAATTTTGTTTGCTTTTTTTTTGGAGATTGCTGATTGCCTCAGACGACATTTTCAGCTTCACCGGGCGTCCCCGCGCCCTACTAGATTCTCCGAAGGGTTCGGATCGGATCGGGGAGCGGAACCACCCGAGGGCGCAAAAGGCTAGGACCTCGGCTCGGGTAGATCGGGCCGTGGAGGAGAAGAGAAACGCCCAGGTACATGTCTGTCCCTGGTATAGAGCGCGTGTGAACCGGTTCTTCGTACCCTTGTTCTACGAGTACGGTGTCTTGGACCTAAACTAGTGTGCAATGTTTAGTGTATTCTGTAAATGTGTAGTGTCATTTAGAGGATCAAGCGGGGATTTTGTTTGCAATTCATCTTTGCCTTTGGTCTGACTAGCTGACTACGGGAGTACTCTTAGTTTTTCTGTGCTAGGGGTTATTACAACATAAAATATCACCTGTCGTTATGATGATGGAAGATAGCATTCCCGTAGCGAACATGAGGTTCATCTCGGTGGCATCTGTGGTGTTGCAGCGCAGGTAGCACTTGGCGCGTCTGATCACCACCGAAGCGAACTTGTTCAGACGCTCGCCTATACTCTGGAACATCACCAAGCCCAGCGGGATGCCTACCTAGGGTTTGGTAATCATCATTAACAAGAGAATACCCAGTATTTAAAAGGACAGAACTAAGTAACTAGGGACAGATGGAAAGATAATATAAAGAAACATTTTATACCATTATAGTCACAATTATTATTGTTGACTTGATCAGAAGCTTACCTATGCTCTGGAAATTGGAACATCACTAAGCCCAGTGGAATCCCAATCAAGGGTTTGAGTATCGTTATAATCATGAGGATATTCAGCCAGTTAGCAACAGTTGTGTGTTTAATTGTACCAAACCTTTATCAATACCATAAGTCCATTTATATTTATTTTATTATCTGCGAATGTCACGCCTTCTGGAATAAGGTCTTATGGACAGAAGCAAATGGGGACATAGGTAGGTTATTAAAGAAAATAATAGGTATCATTTGCCATACATTGATATTGAGTTTGGTTACTGGTTACACTCAAGAAATGAGCTTTTAAATCACTCATTTTTATTAAAATACAAACAAGTGCAAATATACTATAAACACTAGTCTATCCATAACGTAGTATAACAATGGTTAAATCAATTGTTATGTACCATAATATGACGTTTCAACAGACTAGGGGATAATATACATGAAATATAAATATTGTTGTGCTATACTATACTTACTACAGCATAAGCCATACAGAATGCTTTTCCACCGACAGTCACCGGAGTTGAGTGCCCGTAACCAATCATGGCTAGCACTACGGTAGCAAAGTAGAAGGCTCCAGCGAACTTCCACTGGGGGCCTGCTTTGTGCGGTTTGTTTTCAATTATTACTATTTCTACCATGTGATAATCCTCTGGTGTTATGTTGTATTTGCGGACAAGACCATTTTTCATATCTAGAACAAAACAACAAACAAACCAAATCGTTTTTATTTAAAGTAAAACAATAAAGATGTTTTTTTGCTTGAACCAAAAGAAGTAAATCAAGCATCTTTATATATTGTTATTATCATTTAGATGACTGGAAATGGGTGTTTATAAACTATAGTAAGTTGTCTCTACGTTGTAAGGCTAGTTTAAAGAATCCTACTTATGTACTGTAATTTATTTTGACTTGCATTAAATATTATTCAAATAACAACCACTGTTTGAGATTACAATAATTTAGAATAATTAGAAATAATATAATAATAATAATAAAATAATAATAATAATAATTTAGATTTTAATTTATGGTACCAATGTAGTACTTAAGGATAGACCATTTTTAACAAATAAAAAACTAACCAATCTTACAGCTATTAAACACAATATCATTGTGTTAACATTATTACCTGATAAAAGTTCCCATCTTTTGCTCTCCGTTTCAGACTCCAAAGCATCAAACACCGCTGCACCAATCAGCAAGTAAGTAAATGTGCACACCACCAGCGACAGAGTACGAACATTTTGTCGTTTCATCTTCATCAATATTGGGAAAAAACTAGAAAAAAACTTTAAGTACAGTTGGACCGTGTTGTGCCAAAGGCTACCAATCCACACCAACCTTGTTCTGAGATATTTAAGTTTTAAGTTTGACATAAGTTATCTATTGTTTTTATTTCATTATGTCTTAAAAAGTTTCAACATTGTGAAGATGTGGAAGTATTGTTTTAGATTATGACATAAACAATCAATATATTAGGTAAAAAAATTGAGAAAAATACATTTAACTCACTTGGTACATTCTGACAAAACATGATTTTTCATACGAATGGCAATTAGCAAATAAGTCCAAAAGGTACCAGTAACATTTTTCGGTACATTTGTTTTTTATTCTTATTTTGGGGTTAAAAATACGCTATTGCCAATGATAAATCAATTATAAAGAAAATAAAATGCAATATAAAACTAATTACTGTATATTAAAAAAAAACAAATTCTAATTTCTAGACAACGTGACAGGCATAAAGAACATGAATAGAACAAAGTAAACTTTACTAAATATATAGTTAAGTAAAGTTTACTTTGTTCTGTATCTTTTTATCAACAGTAAATATTTATTAATATAGTTTAACAGTCTATTACACACGAAATGGTTGAAATCAATATTACAATAGAAAATAGATTAAAGAATTAACAATTACGTATATTTTTTACAAACCATAAAGAGAATGCAGTAAATACTCATTATAAGACATTTGACGTATCAAAATGACCTTTCATGTTCATAATATCGAAAAAAAACAACAAAAGAACAAAGTAAACTTTATTAAATACTAGCGACCCGCCCCCGGCTTCGCACGGTTGCAATGCTGATATTATCAGTGTTGCTCTACTATATGCATGGATTATACATATAAACCTTCCTCTTGAATCACTCTATCTATTAAAAAAAACCGCATCAAAATCCGTTGCGTAGTTTTAAAGATCTAAGCACACAAAGGGACATAGGGACAGAGAAAGCGACTTTGTTTTATACTATGTAGTGATATACACTTCTCATCAGAAAAATCGAAACACCTTGCAAGTTTATGTTTTGTAAGGATTATCAGAAAAATGTGTATATTTAGGAATATATGTCAAATGTCGTTTAATAGTATTATAAGGTTTTCAAATCCTAATGTTAATGTTCTAAATTCAAATTAAATTTTCATAGGTTTCGTATTTTGATCAACAAGTCAAAGGCCGGCAACGCGTCTGCGATTCCTCTGGTTTTGCGGGTGTCCATAGGCGGTGGTGATTACTCTCTATCAGGTGACCCGCCTGCTCGTCTGCCTCCTTCTTATATTTAAAAAAAAAAATTAACTCTGTATGGAGTATGAAAGAAATTGATAAAACAACACACTCTTATTACTGCTTCCATACGATTCTTCATCGATTAGAATTTTCGCTTGTCATGTAATGGCCAAACTGCCAGCTATACAATCATGTGATTTTTTTTATGGAATGAAAACTCTTTTGTGTAAAATTAGGACAGAAACCATAAAAACGGGGAAGTGTTTCGATTTTTCTGATGAGAAGTGTAGTTTAGTATAGTTTACTTTGTTCTGTACTCTAAAAAACATCTTCTAGAATTCTAGATCAAAGTCGGGCATAGTCCCGTACCCATCAACATCATCGTGAACTTTATTGTTCCCTTTTAAATTGTCGTAAAAAGAACGACAATCTGCGGGGATAAGATGTTCCATTTTGTCACATTTTGGCACATTTTGGCAGAGTTATTCTGACCCAGAATTGTTATATTACAAGAAGCTTGGAATGTTTTGACTGATACATTGTTGCGAATTTTATTGCCAAAATATACCAAGTGCTTTTGGTACATTTGCGCAATACGTTTTGCAGCAAGAAGAGTTCCAAGCGGCATGTCGTGTATCGGCAAAAAAAAAAAAAGTTTATTCATAATGTGGGTTGGTTCCGGCCTTCCTTTATTTTTGATAACATTGGCTGTACATGTCAGATTGAAATCAAACTTAGCCACATGAAAATAGAGATGATTTCACGTTGGATAGTGTAAATAACTCAATTTTGGCCAAGTTGTGGATTGGTATGATCTGGCACAACACGGTCCAGTTAATTGTTTAAAAAGTTCCTACTTAATTAAGAAAAATAGTGGAGACATCATTAGAAGCATTTACAAAAATGGATGATAACAGTTAGATTAATAAATCAAATATTAAAAGAAACAGAATTAAATAATAATGGATTTTACCTTTATATAATTTTTGCATAGGTTTTCCTATTTATAGTCGCGACGTAACGTAAGCGTTGATATTTTTGGTGTCACCATAAGAGTAGGATGTTTTTATGAGCGGGGTGGTGAGAGTATCAATGCACAAAAGCTCAGTTAGCTGGCCTATATAAATCTTTATGATTAAAAATTCTTAACTTTATCTCGGACCTCAGAAGAATGAGAAAATAATTAAATGAATAAGATTTTGCAAACAGTAAGTATAAGACAAGATTTGCTAATTATTCGTAATTACAATAATAACACAACCCGTAAATTATACATAAAAAATAAATAGCACACGAAAAAGTTTTTTGAAATTGAAACTTGTATCGATTTTTGAAGATTTGTTTATTTATTTACCCGACCGACCGACTGTCAAATCCGGAAAAGGTTGCGAGTAAAGAAAAACATCGCACTTGGCAGTAACCAAAATTCTCAGAAAAATAACTGAAACGTTATTATTCTGTGCCAAACCTAAACAAAGTCTTTGGGAATGTAAGTACCTAGGTAGAATTATTTACATAATATAATTTTACGCAATTATTGTTGCGAACAAATTACAATTTGAAAAAAGACAAAGTGTTGAAAATAATGTTGAACCCCACGACATGCCGGGTCAGGTGCACTACAGCTATGCTATCGTGCACAGAACGCTGTCGTGGCTCAATCCAACTCGCCGAAATTAATCAACACTATCTGCTTTTACTTTGTAAGCCAAAGGAGCCCTATTCAATGTCGACAACATTACAACATACAAAAAAAATGTACCTATGTTCACATTAGGTATAATGCAAAGTCCAACCGTTTTTAATAATAATATATATTATACCAAATGTAGGTAGTTTTATAGTATATTTAGGACCTTGTATTTTTTTATATCTATGACTACTTAACCAATAAATTATACCAAAAATTTTGTTACGGTACAGCCAGCCCAGCTGATAGCAATAAACATATTCTTTAATAATATTTATTTATTGAAAAAGTGAGTAGTGAGCTTTCTATAGGTATCAACACTTGTTGCCAAAGTTTTGTACATGGCTCGGACCGAGCAGAAAGTCAAAATGACATTCTTTTACAATTGGCTGACAGTGACATTTCTTTTACTCGTGTGTGCCCTCGAATTCGCCGCAAGAGTGTTACTTTTCTTTAAATTAAATAAATACGATAATTATATTCGCCATAATTTATTAATAAAGTCACCATGCAAGTGGTCTGCAATAAATCTAATCCGCCTTTGGGTAATAGTTACAGCCTTTTACAGGTTACGTTGCATCAGCTTTCGGAACAAGTTTTAAAATAGAAATATCGTTTTATTTTCAGGTGGTTTACTTGCCGTAGAGTATTATAGATCTTCCGGACAAAACATAGAAGTATTGTGGGGCAATGAGTCAACTGTTACCCTGCCGAATGGGTCTAAAAAGCTTCCATATGGAACGAGTAATGATTTGATAAGAATACTTGAGAATGCTTTTAATAAAAAAGCGGAGCCTCTCCAGAAGGTTACAATGAATCATTGGCTATCCTTTAGTCTTATACTGGACGATGAAATACCAAAGTCCCTTGAATATTTTGATAAAACATTAGGGCCGCTTACATATTTAGTTGGCGAATCTTTGTCAGTATCAGATCTAGCTGTCTTTGCAGTTCTACATGGTATGTCTAACACTATATAATCATTAACTTTAAAAAAAATATTTTTATTAAAAAATTTATATTGTCTTTAGTTTCCAGAAATTTTAAGGAGTTTTTAAAGAATAATACCCCTAAAAATATTATCCGCTGGCTAAAGTTGATTCAGGCTCAACCATCTGTAGCTAAAGCTCTAAAAGAACTATCAGCTGAAGTATTGGATAGCCTTAACACAGCATCATCAAGGTTTGTTTGTAATTTTGTATTTAAATTTGTGTTTAATCATAATCTTAATTTAATTTATATGTAAGTTGTTGGAAAATCTAATTGATTGTGTTGTTTTGTAACTTGTTATTTAATACTAACAATAAGTTAACAATTATGGATATTTGTTGTCTATTATGAAATAAATATTAATAATCAAAATCATATATATTATTTTAAATTCAGTCTAAATAGTATTTATATTCAAATATGGGTTATATCTAAATTTCATTATTTTGGTGTATTGGGTGACATAAAATCTATTGAATGGTTTTTATTCCCATTTCCAGGAAGTCCCCATCTGCAAACACGGATACATCGTCTGGTCGCCAGCAAGAAGGCAAGTTTATTGAACTACCCCATGCAGAGATGGGTAAAGTGGTGGTGCGGTTCCCACCTGAAGCATCTGGGTATGTAATACAATTTTATATTTCATAACAATTATTGTTATATTTACTTACTTGCTTGCAAGAATAGCTTTATACTCATTAAGATTAAACAAATATGTTTTATATAAATTATTATATGAAACAATGCAATAGTTTTTGCAATCTTTAAAACTGTTCTGTAAAATATATTTACAGAAAAATCAAATGCCAGTCTGGGTTCACAGTCAGGATGGCTAAGTGCTTGTTCAACCTGTTATTTAAATAGTGATCATGAGAGTGTCAACTTCTATATTTTAATTTAAACATAAAAATCATTTGCATCAATTATTAATATCCCAAACTAATCTGTTCTATAAAATGGTAACAGATGATACTTTACAATAAAATACCTCGTCGTCATTCACAAAATATGTTTTATATTATTGTGTTTTATCATCATCATCATCATCATCATCATCATCATCATCACCTCACTCAAAAGAGGTCCACTGCTGGAAAAAACCCTCTCTCATCATTATCATCACCATCATCATAATTTCAGGCCTTATTCACCCACTGCTCGGCATATGCCTCCTCCATGTTACGCCATTCCCTTCTGTTTTGAAAATGATACAAAAAGTAAACATAATAAAAGTTGATGTCTTTCAGTTACCTTCACATTGGCCACGCTAAGGCAGCTCTCTTGAATCAGTACTACCAACTGGTCTTCCAAGGAAAGCTCATCATGAGGTTTGATGACACAAATCCTGCTAAGGAAAATGTTGATTTTGAAAAGGTAATCTACTCTTATTATAAACTAGCGGCCGCTCGTAGTTTCACCCGCGTGGTTCCCGTTCCCGTAAAGATATCGGAATAAAAAGTGTCCTATGTGTTAATCCAGGTTATAAACTATGTGTATGCTGAATTTCATCCAAATCGATCCATTCGTTGCAGTGTGAAGAAGCAACAAATATACACACAAACACACAAATTTTCGCATTTATAATATTAGTGTGATTATTTACTGTTCAATCGCTACTAGCAATACAGTTTATTTTGAGGAGAGGGAGGCTCCTACTGAGAGGCAAACTCGTCCTTCCATGAAACACTGAACATATCTGTCTATAGTTTAGGGGCTGATTGTAAATAGTAGTGGAAAAAAAAACTCCAGTTGTAACATAAGGGTAACTAGACATTGCACATCAACTTATCCAAAACTGTCAAATTTCTTCAATTAATATTTAACCATATTCCATATACATACAGTTAAAAGTCTAATAAAGAAATTTGGTATTTTTTTTTTATATTTACGGGTAAGCACAGTGCCTTGATCTCACCTGATGTTAAGTGATGATAAGGCCATTTGGTGGAAGCGCACTTCACCCGGGACCCTCAACTAGTGAGGCACTGGCTATCTTATCTCTAGTTTGTGGTAGTCTGACGTGCAGTGTGTACAAAATCCCTTGAGCATGGAGCGACCAGCAGGTGGCCGATAACAAATAATAAAAAAAATAAAAAATAATAAAATTCTATTGTGTCTGGGTATTTGACGCTTAAGCTCATATTAAAAATGTATTCTTCGTTTTTCTTTTTCCTTATAAATAAAGATAGTAATATTTAATTAAAAATTTCATAACAATGTCTTAGTAACTCTGCATACAAGATCTAGATCGGATAAACTTTGCATCTTTTAATTTTGACCACATCTTTCAGTTACATGTTGTATAGGCAGACTAAGAACAAGCTCCTACTTTTGGTAATTGTATTCAGGAAGGTGTATGACTTTCATCTTATTTGGTGGAAGTGAACTTGAGCCAAAATCCTCAAGTTCTGAGATACTGGTCACTCTACCTCTTAACTGTCATATACCACAATTCTACTGTTTGCTAGCCCAGACTTAAAACAAGCCCTTCCACCAACCGGGGCTTATTATCTAATTTCAACCTCTATCACAATATCTTTCAAAGGTTTCAACGCTTGTCATATCGCATAGGCGATTCCAAATAAATGTCAAATTGACGATTTCGTTCATTCAACATCATTCAAAAACGCTTCGCGATCGCAATCACTGGCACTTGTGAATTAGTTTAAAGTTCTTGACTAGGTGAAAGGTGTTACAATAGGTATTAGAGTTAGACATTGAGAGGGCAGATCTAGTACAAAAATGTGTCACCTTGACTCGAACCGTGATTCGAACCTTGCCTATTGGTCAGATTCGTTTCCTAAATATTATCACATATTGTACAACTTAACAAACATTAAAACCTTCACCAGGTGATATTGGAAGACGTGGAGATGTTGGAGATAAAGCCGGACATGTTCACGCACACGTCGCAATACTTCGACCTGATGCTGCAGTTCTGTGAAAAGCTTATTAAGGAAGGCAAGGCCTTTGTGGATGACACACCCGCGGAGCAAATGAAGTCGGAAAGGGAGCAGAAGATAGACAGCAAGAATAAGAGTAACTGTGAGTGGAATGATTTTATTTTGTTATATTTGTTATAGTATATAATTTCTTATACAACAATGTTGTGGTTATTATAAATGTCATCATCATCATCATTATCTCAGCCACAAGACGTCCATGCTAGACAAAAGCCTCCCCCAAGGATCTCCACAACGACCGGTTTCGAGCTGCTCGCATCCAGCGGCTTCCCGCGACCTTCACCAGATCGTCGGTCCACCTTGTTGAAGGCCTGCCCACACTGCGCATTATAAATGTACTGGGTAGTTTATAGAGATTTGTTTATCAACGCAATTATACTATAACAATCGATTTTCTTAATTTCATAAAGGTCAGAGTAAACTAAATACAGGTATGTAAACAAATTTTAATAAGTTTTCTTAAAAATCTCTTAATATCTTAAATGAGTAAGAAAAAGTATATAAGTAATGCATTTCCATAAAGCAATCGAATTTTATAAAAAAAACGTACTATTTCAAATCGTGAAGCTCAGGCCTACCCATAGACCCCATCTATTCGTAGGCCACTACCCAATTCGCAAGCTCAATGAACCCAAAACACTCGAAAAAGAACTCAAAACATCTGCTTACATAAGCAGATGTGTTTTGAGTTCTAGCCTAATGTTAGAGCTTCCTTTTAAAAAAATAGTAAAAATTATCTCGTCCTGTTACAGCGGTCGAGAAAAACCTGCAGCTATGGCAGGAGATGCAGAAAGCCAGCGCCACCGGCGTTCAGTGCTGCGTACGAGCTAAGATCGACATGCAGTCGGCCAACGGCTGCCTGCGCGACCCCACCATCTACCGCTGCAAGCCCGAGCCGCACCCGCGCACCGGCACGCAGTACAAGTCAGTAGATAAATAAATTAAATAAAATTCATTTATTTCGGATTTGCATCCATAGAAACTCTATGGAAACTCGCTAAAACTTTATTTTGATTTCTTTCATTTATGTGTTTTAAGATAGCTAAAAAGTTTAAAACATAACAACGAAATTATAACTATAAGCTATTGGCAAGCTACAACATTTTTTTATTTAATTAAATGGGGTAATTAAGGGAAATTTATTTAATAATAATAATTCCTCTATTCACCACGATACCTTTGAGTGTGACTTACATATCTAACAAATTTTTGTTCTTAACCCAATTCTTGGCATTGTGGATTATTTGAGACACTTAACTTACAAAATATTTTGAGTTGTGAAAAAAGAACACATTATGTACAAAAAATATATTTATATAATTCCACAAAAAAAACCTCCAAGTACAGGTTTAATAGTAGTTATATAGAGATTTTCTGTGTCATATCGGTGGCGCTAAAAGGTAGTCTGTACACAGTGCTCTAAGAAGTCTTCTCTCATGAAGGAAACTTGGCTTCATTAGCTACTTTGTATAAGTGCGGGCCTAGAATGCCGCTCTAAGGTATCCCTGTTGAAAGTTCAATATATACCTGCGTGCTAGTACAATGTATTATTATATGCTAGCCACTACAAATGCCTACTGAGATGTTGAGTTTCCTGACGAATTTTTTATAAGCTTAGCACTTGAAGCACTTCAAAAATAGTCAGGAAATTTAATGTCTTGGTTGCTCAGTTCAATGAACAGTTACCCTGATTCCAAAGGTTGTGTTCGATACCCACCTGAGGCATCATGAGGAAGTCAAGTCAAGTCAAGTTTACAAGTTTTGTTATAAATTTAAGGCATTGTGAATCATTATCATCACAATCATCTCAGCCGAAAGTCGTCCACTGCTGGACAAAGGCCTTCCCCAAGGATCTGTGCTGTTCGCATCCAGCAGCTTACAGCTTACCTACGCTAACGCTTACGAAATGAAATAGAATGATTATTGTACGGGATTGACATAAGTTTATAGATATTACATTTATGGTCGCACTTCCAAAACATGGAACAGTTTGCTAGCACACGTTTTCCCTCCTTCCTATGATATGGGGTCCTTCAAACGAGGCGTTAAGAGGCACCTTGTGGGCCGGCAGAGTGAGGGTAACTGATGCTGCGTTGTTTTCACGCTGCACCAGTTGTCGTCGCATCTGGATTCCATATTCACTTAACATCAGGTGAAATGGAGTCATTTGCCGTGCTACGTATAAAAAAAAATAGATACATATAAATGACATTTATGTCAATCTCATACCATAATCATTCTATTTAATTTCTATTCTATTAGCGTTTTGCCACTTGTCTAAGGGGGTTGATCATCTTTCTACCTGGTTGGAGGACTGTAAAAGCAAACAATTTTTTAAAATATTTACCCTTGTAAATTAGGTAAAAAAGGCCTTAATACATTTTTTTTCTAAACAGGGTGTACCCAACATACGACTTCGCGTGCCCCATAGTCGACTCCATAGAAGGCGTGACGCACGTGCTCCGAACTATGGAGTACCACGACCGTGACCCGCAGTTCTATTGGTTCATAGACGCGCTGGGACTTAGGAAGCCCTACATTTGGGAATACAGCAGGTTAGCTCCTTCTTGTCTTTTTATTTTTGCTTATTTCGACACCTCGATAATAATGTACTAGATTCCCAATGAGCCACAACTGACATATAAGCACAAATACTACAACCTTAATTAATCTTTATGTTGAAGATTTAAGGTACACAGTAAGCTGAAGTTGTTGATGCTATCCAATGTTGTTTACAGATTTTGTTATTCGAAATTTAAATGTATAGGTATATAACAGCACCACTTTTGAGATACACTTTTGTTCCGAATCCTTTATCTAAGTACATGAATTGATCGAATTTCTCTAACCTCCCCATTTCTCTCTTCTTCAAGTAAAACAGACGTACCGAATTGCGTGTTTTTTTACTTACCACCACTTATCTAGTTATGATGCCATTATTATAATTATTTTTTTTTTCATTTATTTGGGTAAACGAACAATGACAATACGTAATGGATAAGACGGACAATGACAAATGAATTGGTAGAATTGTCACCAACACCGTTTACCACAAATTGACTGACAAATTAAGTAATGCTAGGTTGACAATGTAGTCATCATCATCATCATCATCATCAGCTCATTTTATGTCCCCACTGCTGGGGCACGAGCCTTCCCTATGGATGGATAGGGAGAACGGGCCATAAACCACCACGCGGGCCCAGTGCGGATTGGTGGTTGTTAACGACTGCTAATGCAGCCGGGACCAACTGCTTTACGTGCCTTCCGAAGCACGGAGGAGCTCGAGATGATAAATTTTTGGTCACCCATCCGATGACCGGCCTCTGCGAAAGTTGCTTAACCTCAGCACTCGCAGACCGGGCGCGTTAACCACTGCGCCATCGAGCTCCTCCGACAATGTAGTGCTACGTTACAAATAATGTACTACGAGTATACTAGTTCAAACTAGTACTATATACTATAAACTAGTACTATAAACAATGTACTAGTTTGAACTTTATGGCACGCCATTCGGTAGGATTACATAAATTTGTATAGCATTGTTGTGTTCCGACAGTTAGAGATAATATAGCCAGTCTCTCAGTAATAAGGATTCCGGGTAAAATGCGCTTTCACTTTCTTCTTCCACTTAACATCAGGTGAGATGGAGCATAGTGCTTACTCGAACTGGAATAAAAACAAAAAATGTTTATGTTATGCTCTCAATAGCATAGCAAGGCCGCAGGGCAAGGTATATATAATAATATTATTATATTTGTTACAGATTGAGCATGACAAATACAGTGTTATCGAAAAGGAAACTCACGTGGTTCGTCGAGCAAAACCTGGTGGACGGATGGTAAGTTGACTTTTATTTTAATAACTAAAGAATTTGATACTTTGACGTCAAGAGTTTTCTTACTATGCGCTGCGCCGATAATTATTATTTATTAGCTAGAAAACGAAAGTGTCGATATAAGCGAATAAGCATTTGTAACGTGTAACAGAAAGATGTGGTATAAATAAAAAGATCCAAAGTGTATCCAATTTAGATCTTGTATGCAGAGTTACTGAGACATTGTTATGAAATTTTTAATTAAATATTTCTATTGTGACGTCACATGAAAATTAACAAGTCACATCCCTAGTGGTAAAGTAACCTCTGTGTACTTACATTTATGATCACACTGCTGCTTGCTTATGCGCGCCTGACGCGCATGACTTCACAAATATAAATATTTAATTACTAGCTGTGCCCTGCGGTTTCACCCGCGTTAATTAGCGACTGTTCCACACCTATTAGTCATAGCGTGATGTAATATAGCCTATAGCCTTCCTCAATAAATGGACTATTCAACACAAAAAGAATTTTTCAATTCGAACCAGTAGTTCCTGAGATTAGCGCGTTCAAACAAACAAACAAACAAACAAACTCTTCAGCTTTATAATATTAAGTATAGATTAAATTGCATGACAAATTTAAGCTAATCATTACGTCTTGGTACTCGTAACAACACATACAAGATCTAGATCGGATTTCAATTTAGATCTTTTCATTTTTATCACACCTTTCTGTTACACGTATATGTGGTTTGTGGTTTAAGAAATTTATTCTCTCAAAAAAAATTACTTACAAATAATTCACTTACCCAGAAAAACATTTTCAACTATAGCAAACATTATGAGCGTACTAAGGATATTATTAAAGGAATGCTTAAAGTAAAGAACGCGAATTATAAAGAAATAACAATAAAGTGTAGGGTAGAAAACAAATATTTGGCAATATTGGAATGCATCACCGAGCGACCACGGAGCTAAACTCACAGAGCGTAGTCGAATACTGGATGCGGTATATCGAATATTGGTAAAACGAGTATTTGTGATATTGTAGTATATCCCCTCGTTTAGCATTGTTCTTGTATATTATTTCAATTAGATGTATTAAATAAAAAATATAATATAAAATATGCGTTGGGTAGGGACGACCCGCGCATGCCGACGGTGCGCGGCGTGCTGCGGCGCGGCATGTCGGTGGAGGGGCTGCGGCAGTTCATCCAGGCGCAGGGCTCCAGCCGCTCCGTCGTCTTCATGGAGTGGGACAAGATCTGGGCCATCAACAAGAAGGTGGGACGACTTGCTATAACGTGAACAGTCACGATTACCATGTAACTTTTGTCTAGTTTTGACTCTTAGTTCATTGTATTAGGAATTAGTGTTTACTTGTTAATGCTCGTGACTGTACCCTGAATCGTCAGTGTATTTTTTTTAAAAGTGCGCCGACCAAAAAATGCCAAAAATGCAGCCACGGTTAACTTGATATAATTGAAAATACTATCGTATTAAATAAACAAAATATATATTTAGTATGTTTATGATTAGTCCGATCCATAAATTTATAACACACTATAGTGGTTTCTATAATATCATTTAAAGTTGAGCAAAAATCCTGAAACGAGTGGCTGCGTTTAGTTGATATCTTAATAATATAGTGTATCTGAATTATTGTACCTCTGATTTTGTCTTCACATTTTAGATTTATCAAGCGGTTTTAGAATTATTATTTTTCAAATTAACACGTTAAAATCCCCACACAAAATTAGTATGGCCGCGCGGCATCATATAAATATGGACGAAGACATTTCAAATAAAATATATGACACTTGTCACTTACGAACGGCGCACCCTTAAGTACGGTGGCGGCCACATACGCTTTACTGGTCTAAAGGCGAAAATCCTTTGCACCGCCTCGTTCGCTTTACAAGCCACAGCGGCGGCGGCGGCGATGCGCGTGCACTCGATTTGTTCTTAAAACCGGTAAAGCCTTCGAGATCCCATAGTCAGTTTTGAAGTATTTACTAAAATACATGAAAATTGGTATTTTGCTTTTTGAAAAATAAAAAATGACTTGTCTCAGGAATTTTGTTTATTTTCCTTTAAATAAGTAAAAAAGGGAAGGTTTTTTGGGGAAATTGTTATTTTTAAAGTATTATCTATAAAAATGAATAATTTAAGCGATCTATGGAATTTTCAATAAAAACAAAGAATAACGTGTTTTTGCATTTTTCGAAAAATCTCCCATAGAGGGGTGAAATGAGTAGAAAGTTTGTATGGAAATCTGTCATTCCTGAAATTTCGGTATTTGGCCTGGTGAGAAATTACGAAGTGTTTCAGGATTTTTGTAAAATGATGGATAACAATTTGTACAAGAGGTTGCAAAACGGACCAAAATTACTTATACAGAGTGGATCTTTATTACGTTGTTTTGTGTTGGACACTTTTTACTAATTCTAGCTCGCGTGGATGGGCTTTTTAATGATAAAAATTAAAATCTCAATGTTAAAATGACGTGACATTTTTAGTTGTCTATTACTACTTATATACAATATTGACCTTTGTTATGTTTGTCTTTTATTACGAATAAACACAAGTCGTAGCCCACGTGAGCAAAGCCGCGAACTAAAGCTAGTAATTTATATTTTAGTAATTTGCAACACATAAGTGCATATAATTAATTTTGTGTGATGCATGTAGGAGTGTGTAGGTTATGATACAGTTCATTTTAGCTTAGGTTAGGTAGGTGACCTAAATTATTCATCATCATCATCATCAGCCCATTTTATGTCCCCACTGCTGGGGCACTAGTCTTCCCTATGGATGGATAGGGAGAACGGACCATAAACCACCATGCGGGCCTAGTGCGGATTGGTGGTTGTTAACGACTGTGCAGCCGGGACCAACGGCTTTACGCGCCTCCCGAAGCACGAAGGAGCTCGAGATGAAACATTTTTGGTCACCCATCCGATGACCGGCCTTTGCGAAAGTTGCTTAACCTCAGCACTTGCAGACTGGGCGCGTTAACCACTGCGCCATCGAGCTCCTCACCTGAATTATTGTTTAAGTCTAATTTAAATTGTTTCTTTTTTATTAGTTATTAAGGCCTGCCATTGGCCATCTGCCACAAATGATCAAACTAGAATAGATCACTATGGGTATGTTCCGATATACACTGCGAGCACTGTAAGGTGTGACGTCAATTTAGTATACTGGAAGCCGTTCCTTTATAGTTAGCTATACTGGTTACTGTTTATAACGGAACGCAGTCCAGTATACTGTCATCCATGCTGTCATCCATGTCATCATTTCTGGACGCTGTTGATCACGTGATCAAAGCACTGAGAGCACCTTACCTCGATAATGCCAGTGCTTACAGTACAAAAATGGCGACGATTATGACGTCATATATTTCCCTAGGATACTGCGGCAGTATACTGTCAGTCCATAACGGAACAAATTTCTCACTAGTAAGAGCACTGGACGGTGCTCGCAGTGTATTTCGGAACATACCCTTCCACACCTTTATCATATATACCCTAGGACCTCGGCTCTGGTTGACCGTGTCCTTGGAAAAGGATCACGTGTTGCCTCCATATTGATTTCCGCACTACTCTTCCAGGTTATTGACCCGATAGCGCCTCGCTACACAGCCTTAGAAGCGAACCCGGTGCCGGTGAAGCTAAAGGGTGTCACCTCAGAAAGTCGCTTGTCAGTCGCCCTCCACCCTAAAAACGCAGATATCGGTAACAAGACAGTGTGGGTGGCGCCGACCCTGCTGATAGACCAGGTCGATGCGAAGGCCCTGAAGGAAGGGGAGAATGCTACCTTCATCAACTATGGAAACGTGTTGGTTGATAAGATTCACAAGTGAGTTTGCTTGTTTTAATATAAAAATAGAAAGTACAAAAATGGTAGATACATAAAAAAATAATAAAAACTAGTGACCCTGAAATGGCTTCCACTCAGGTTAGGACAAAGGATGCGGCCCTGTGACATACCCGCCCCCCGATTCGTAGCGACTTAGTCGGAATATCGTTAGAACGACTTTAAAATCGGACGTTTGTATGAAAATGGTTTCAACGACAAAGTAGCTACGATATCGTTACTGTTTTTGTTATGAGAATAGGGGGGCAGGGGCTTTACCAATTAGGCTATCGTGGTCTTCGGTTCCGACCTGTTGTGACACGATATTCTCTTACTTTGTAAGCGAATATCGTAGCAAAGTAGCCTTATTCAATATCAAAGTAGATTAAAGTAGTGTTGATACATTTGCCCGGGTTGAATGCTACAATACCCTATTTTTTGATAGAACAGCTGACCCGGCTGATGTTAAAAGTGTCTGGGTTCGAAACCCGGCAATCGGATTTTTTTAATTCTTTACACACTTCATTTTGAATGGTTTTATTAAAAATAATATTATTACTCTATTAAATATACATCTTAAGAATTTTTTTTTACAATATTTTATATAAAAACTTATTTACATTATAAAATATTATAAAAAACTTAACCTAGGTTGCCACCGGCAGCGGGATAGACCCGAGCTATCGGTGATTAGTGCTGCAGTGAGGAACCTCCTGACAATACGCGCCGTGTCAAGGAGTACTGCCTTTTGCATCTGACCTTTGATCCAACCTTTCAGCGAGAGCCTCTTCAGGTGTTGATCGAGGCTCTTGGCTAAAAGACCGTTTGCCGAAACGACTATCGGTACAATAATGATTGAATCCATATCCCACATGGCGGTAACCTCGTGAGGCAAGTCAAGGTAGGTACTTACTGAGCTTGTCCCTCTCGGCTTTCACAAGGTTCTCATCATGAGGTATGGTGATATCAACCAGTATTGCCCGGCGCTGGGATCGGTCGACCACCACGATATAAGGCTTATTGGCGACAATAGTCCTGTCCGTGTGAGCGATCCCAGTAGAGCGTTGCATGACCATTTTCGAGTACTGGCGCTATTATTATTATTTAGGGCCGCAATCTTTTTCACGTGATGTAAATTCGTATTTGACAGTTTTTTTAAATAATGTTAGACAGTGAAAATATTTCTTATTTGCAAGTTTTGTTAATTACTTTTTTTAGATCGGCCGACGGCACCGTCACCTGGATCGAAGCGACGCCGAACCTTGACAACAAGGACTACAAGAAAACCGTCAAAATCACGTGGCTAGCTGATACTGCGCAGGCGCCGCCTGTAGAGACGTACTGCGTGTACTTCGACCACATCATCTCGAAGCCGTTGCTGAGTAAAGACGAGGACTTCAAGCAGTATATAGGACACCAGACCAGGGTGAGTGCCGGACAATATGCACACGCCTGTACATCAGACTACCACAAACTGTCAAATTTCCGCAATAGACTTCGAACTTTATTACATGGTGGAAAAAAAATATTTAAAAAAAAACAAAAACCGCTTTCAAAATTAATACGTACAAGCTTAAACTAAAACGTAAAAAATAATATTTTAATTACATCAAAACAAGGACATTAAAGGACAATCAACGAAATCATTGATACTTAAATACCTATTTATGATTTATATTCAGTTATTTTTGGAGTCGGTGCCAGCCAAGAACAGTTTAGAAATGCATCGATGGTTTGCAATAGTGAACATCGATGATAAACATCGATGTTTTACTATTAAAACATCGATGTATCGTTTGTATCCCTAAGACGTACGAACCGCTGGCATATGAAGTTCATAAGATCTATTTGTAGCCTAAACTGAATAAATATTTTGAATTTTGAATATGGTTGATCATAATATTGAAGAAGTTTTATAGTTATGGATATGTTGTTGTGCAGGCATCTGTATATACCTAAGGGGTTGTTCCCTAACTGTTGTTATTGCCTATTAGAAAGGTCAATTCAATTCATTCTAAAAACACAAATGTTGAAAAAATTTCCACGAGCAGGATTTGAACCTGCACCCTTCTGACATTCCGGGTCAGGTGCTCTTCCAATTGAGCTATCGTGGTTCTAACCAGCCCGCCGAAATTATTCAACACTTTTTACTTTGTAAGCCAAAGGCGCCCATTCAATGTCAACAACTACCGACATTAACATTTTAAAAATTTTTCAACATTTGTGTTTTTGTAATTTGTTCGCAACAAAATTTGCTTTAAAAATCATTTTGAACATTTTATAGAATAGCTTGCTTATTTCTTAACTGATCTTTAATATTTGTAAAAATATTATGATCGGATGTTAATGACGGTAGTTGTTGACATTGAATGGGCGCCTTTGGCTTACAAAGTAAAAAGTGTTGAATAATTTCGGCGGGCTGGTTAGAACCACGATAGCTCAATTGGAAGAGCACCTGACCCGGAATGTCAGAAGGGTGCAAGTTCAAATCCTGCTCGTGGAAATTTTTTCAACATTTGTGTTTTTGTAATTTGTTCGCAACAAAATTTGCTTTAAAAATCATTTTGAACATTTTAATTCATTCTAATTTGTTTGTGCCAATGAAATAGTTTCCTTGTTATACATATTATCCGAAAAAATGTAAATAGTGCACATTGTCGAGGTAGTATAAAATCATTATGAATAACTGTTAGTTATCTGAATGCGGCGTCGGGTCACTAATAGAGAGTACCACTAAAAATTTGTGATTCTAAGGCTGTCTATTTATTTTTGGAACAAGGACGTGAGAGTATGTATATATATGTGCTAACTAGTAAATCAGTGTTAATAACAGTTATTAATTACCACTGTGTTTTCCAAACATTTCTTATGTTGTTGTTTTGTAATTGTGTATTTTTTTATTTTAGCGTTGGCATTGTTATTTTGTGATAACTTGTGTGATGGTGTCCAAATGAAGATTTTATATAAGCAATATCTATCTATCGTTAGTCTCCCTTTTTGTGAGATGTATGTGCGTGTGTGTATCTATGTATGTATCTATAGAGGTAACGTTTGTGACTTTGTTTGTTTATTTGAGGAGGATAATATCTGGAACTACCGGTCCAATTCCAAAACTCTCACCAATAGAATTGTACATACATTCCTTGCGGGTAATATAGGCTATATTTTATTTCGCTTAAATATAATAGTTTTTAAATTACGAAATCAACGTGGTCGAAGTCGCGGGCAAAGTGCTACACACTAATATTATAAATGCGAAAGTTGTGTGTATGTGTATATATTTGTTGCTTCTTCACGCTGCAACGGATAGATGGTTTTGATGAAATTCGGCATACAGATAGTTTATAACCTGGATTAACACATAGGATAGTCTTATCCCGATATTCCCACGGGAATGAATGGAAACTGTCAAAGCAGTATGAAGTCCGCCGGATCCACTATTTTTTATAAATAGTTCTTCTATCGTCGTCGATGGCCTTCCTACCTATTGATTACAATTTCGTATCTAGCACAGGGTGATCGCTTTATCTTATACTACTATGTGTAAAAAGTACCGGTTAACACATCGACCTATTTTTTTCTATAAGTTGGTAGCACTATATTTATTGAGTTACCGCGCGAAATTTGAGCGCTATATGTCACTCAGTGTAATTTTTTTTTTTTTCATTTTGTTGATGGCTTTGTGCGATTAGCACATTTAGCCAGTGTCAAAGTAATTTTTCTAACAAGTAATACATAAATAAACAATATTTATTTTCTGTATGATGATGATGAACGATAATAGAAATGAGAAATGATATACCACCCAACCCCTCGAGTATCTCAGTAAAGATGTGGGGCTTTACTAAGTCCTCGGGCGGACTTCTTGAGAGAATTTGAAAAGTGACGTTGCACTGTTTTGTTTCATTTGCCAACACTCATGCACACTCACGAACACTTAACGGTTAATAATCCACCATTATTTCACATTAAAATTCGACATAACACAAATTTTAGAAAATAAAACAAAACCGCAGACATGACTCTTCACTTTCCCGCCAAGAACTCCTCAGTGTAATTACAGCTGCTGTTTTTGTATTTCATTGTTTTAAATGTTCTGCGATTTTACTATGGAAGCATTTGTTGAACAAAGAGTTTGCCTTAAGTTTTTCGTATCAAACGAAATTTCCTGTGCCGAATCACTAAAAATGTTGCAGAAGAATGATGAAAACATCAATCTAATCAAGAGGCTGGTACTTGAAAATTGTCGTATGAGTCTTAGAGTTAGCTCTAGAGGTAACGTATCTTTTAAATCCGTTCATAATATTCTGACTGACATTTTGAGCATGAAACGCGTCGCCGCACGATTAGTTCCAAAAGAGCTCAATTTTGTACAAAAAGAGCATCGAAAGCAGGTTTGCAGACATGATTTCCTGAGCTTCTACGGATTCCACCTTCACGAACCGCATAATAACTAGCGACGAGACATGGGTTTATGAGTACGATATGCAAACAAGTCCCGCGTCAAAGCCGCTCGAAAATCAAAGTTATGCTGATAGTTTTCTTCGATTGCCGCGGTGTAATGCACTACGAATTGCTTCCAAAGGGACAAACGGTGAATAAAGAATATTATTTATTTATTTATTTATGAACGGTACACTGACAGATTAATGTCATTACAAAAACATACAAACATTTTCCACTTATTAAGACAGGACAATAATCTAAATTTAGTGTACACAGCATGCAATCAATTGAACTTACAGAACATTTTTGTTTATAACTTAACTTATACAATATATATTAACAATTTTTATTTTTATTTACACGTCATTTAGGTGTCATGAGGCGTTTGCGAAAATATCCGCCGAAAACGGCCAGATTTATGGAACGACAATTCATGGATTTTACACCATGATAATGCACGATGGTGCGATGGCACAAAGCCATCATTGTGAAAGTTTTTAGCCAAAAACTCGACGAATTTCATCGACCAAGCGCCGTACTCTCCTGATATGGCTCCGTCTGACTTTTTCCTGTTCCCGAGGCTAAAATAACTACTTCGAGGAAAGAGTTGCGATTGAATCTATAAAAGAAAATTCGCTGAAAGAGTTGAAGATCATACCTCAATCAGCTTACAAAAAATGTATGGAGGACTGGGTCAAGCGCTGGCGTAGCTGTATTGCACAAGCGAAGGGGCCTACTTTGAAGGCGACAAAATAAATTTTGACGAATAAATTACTTGTTTGGTCTTATTGAACAATTTCCGGTAGTTTTTACACAGAAGGTATATATAAAACAAAGTCGTGTTAGTTACACCATTTTTAACTCGAGAACAGCTAGACCAATTTTGATAATTTTTGTGTTTTTGGATTTGTATTCGTCAGGAATAGGATAATAAGTATTAAAATATTAAATAAAAAAAAAGAAACGTTTAATTACAGACGATAAGTCCATAGTCTATTATAAATCAAAATAAATAAAATCTTCGCTTTCTTCAGTGGGAGGTGCCGATGCTGGGCGAACCAGAGCTGGCCAACGTCAAAGAAGGCGACGTAATCCAACTGCAGCGTCGCGGCTTCTTCCGCGCGGATGTGAGCGCGGGCGCCGCGTCGCCGCACAGCGCGCGGTCGCGCCCGCTCGTGCTGTTCCACGTGCCCGACGGATCCACCAAGGGCGGGCAGGTCAGTTGGTTTAACGTTCACTTTTTTCTTAGGGTGATTGCAGCTGTTTTTTATTTTTATGCATTAGTCATTACAAAAATTCTAGGTACCACAAACGTAACTACAAACTTTTTATTTTACACAATGAGTGCCCAGTATAACAAAGTAGGTACCTACGTATTGAACGAAGAGTTTTCGAACAAGCATAATAGTGACAAAAGATTAGTGGTAGGTGCCGATGCTGTGTGAGCCGGAGTTAGCCAACGTCAAATTGTAGGATTTTGAATACAGCACGGTCTGACTATTGTTGTGTATGGAGTCGAAATACCGAGACGTCCGTCCTGTCCTGCTTCGACTGCACGCGACTGATCGCTTCTCGTGTTGACTAAGGCTACATACTCTTTAGTTGTAAACGTCACATAGAGTCGCTGCAGAGCGCGCACAGCGCAAAAGGCGGGGGGCAGGTCACTTGGTTCGTTCACTTTTGTTCCGACTTGGAGCGGTGTAGCGTTGTCGCTTGGAGCGAGAGAGACATATTTGTACTCTGTTTGGTTAATGTTATTTTTGGTTTTAAGTCTGCTTGGCTAGCTATAGACGTTTACAGATCTTGTAGCCTTATATAGACACTACCTTCAAAATGTAGTTATTCAACTAATGTCATACGATTTAAAATCTACTATGAGAAGTTTCAGATCACATGAACTTAACCTGCCGTCTGCTGTAAATACAGACACAATTAGTTACAATTGCATATTCATTAAAACGTTAACCCTCTTAAAAGCACGCTTACTTTATTTTTTTTTCAATTTACTTTGTTGTTTACTTAGTAATAAAGATATTATGCATGATCGATCTTGTTTTTTTCTTACTTCAAGAGCGAAATAAGCTATTCAGATTACCTCTCCTACTTATCTAATAAATTAGTTAATAGCATGTATCTAACAAAGAAAGGTATCGCATATTTAACGCAGTGTGCGCGGGGGTCAGCAGTGTCTAAACTGATGAAGTTCTCGTAGAATGTTACATGTCATGATCCCTATCACCAGTCCGCATTTGTTCTCAATAGCTCAATTCATTAGTTCGATCGTCGAACTAGTGAGATTTTTTTCTCATTTCTACCTTCGAACTACTGAGAATTTTGAATTTTATATTTGTATAGGTAAATTATAATCGTATACAATGTAACCAACTATCGCAATTTTCTAAAAAATGCCCAACACAAATTTGTCCGCATATTAATTGTATTGGAAACTTTAAAATTATAAATAATTCAACATCTTTAAAAAACAATCTAGCACATAAACTTTGATGAAATATAAAAATTTGTTGAAAAGGACTTGATGTCCAAGTCCTCTAAAGATTTAAAGGTCCCATCCATAAACAACTTTTATTTTTTTTCATAATTTCTTTGGAATCACTCGAACAAAACATTAATATTTTACATTTTTTATGATGGTATTCAGAGTTAAAAATCAGAAAAGGTACTGGGAACCTCGACTTGCTCAACAGTTTGTGCGTTAATCTGGGGGCATGGTAGTGCCCCCGCCAAGTCGACAAAAAGCGACTCAGCCGTACCAACCTTTTCTCGAAGCAGTTCAGGCCATTTTCGACCCCCTATAACTTCGATGTTGATAAAACTAGAAGCCTGAATTTTCAGTTTTTTCCTTATTAAATTCAGGTACTATAAATGAAGCTAAATGCAAGCTTTGATTTTTTAAAGTAATTAAAGCTCTGTTATAAACTCTAGGAGCTGGTTCTCTTCCCAATGCTGCTTCGTGCTTCACAAGCAATATTTATTATAATATTAACTGTATACCGTGCTTCATCTGGATTACATTGGCCGCATTGGAGTTTTTCTTTCGATTGTAAACATTCAATGAGTCATTTCTTACAAAATAAATTTAGTTGATAAAATAAGTACATATATATAAATAATATACTACATATAATAAATAATATTATTTACACGTAAAATACCTAAGACTTACCATATTTAGTGGTACCGCATTGAATAATATTGATGTCCTTCTACTTGCAAAATCCTTCCACGCCCATCTTTAATAAATTTCAATGCTTTAGAAGTCATTCCGAAAAATTAAATAGTAAACTAAACAGCTATCACCAAATAAAACCATTGCTACTGCAGGGTATAGCGTGATACGTTTTGCGTATCTACCCTCAAAATAAAACAACAAAATACTATTACCCTAGTCCTTCTTGTGGGGGTATCTAGTTAAATGTTTAATGTACTATGTACTTACCTAGGTCCATAGATGCATAAAAGGAAATATACAGAGGACGACTTCCGGGTAATACGACGATGATTTATGTAATCTTTTTATTTTGTTTGTTTACTATTTATTTACTGTTAGAAAGCCAGCTCATTATTTATAATTTAATTTTTAAAACAACATTCAGAAACTAGATTTACACGCAGATATTAATGATAAAATACAATTAATATGCGGACAAATTTGTTGGGCGTTTTTTTTAGAAAATTGGTATAATTAGTTACATCAAGTATACTATTATAATTTACCTATACAAATATAAACCTTTTTAATCGAAACAAGTGTTTTTTAAACTTTATTTATTTGTTTTTTATTTCTAAATAAATTAAATAAATTCGACGGTCGAACAAATGAGAAAAAAAATTCTCACTAGTTCGACGATCTAACTAATGAATCGAACTAGTGAGAACAACCCCCAGTCCGTACACACTATTATCGTTTGGCTACGAGTTGAGCGACGGCAGCTGCGCGACTAGGGAAATTCACCAATACATAACTTGTGATGCAAACTAACTGCGGTGCGGTGAGCGTTTAGTTAGACCGTGCAATAAAGAAAACAGCTCTACACAGAATACACAATAAAACAAAACATTTTATTAAAAATAAATTATATATCTTAATTATATTTAGGGACTCACTAATAAACAGAGAGTAAGCTTGAAATTACGTGTTTTATTCGCGTTATGTTAACTAATTCAAATTAGATTTAAAAAGACAAGGAATACTATTCGTAGCTTATTTATACTCTGTTTATTAATACAACTAGTTAATACGTTGAGCGTCTGTCTTACAAATAAACAAAGAATAAGCTTTGAATAGTTATTCCGTGTTATGTCACAGATTAGTAATTAGTAACTACGTGTTGTCTCTTTTAGGTCTGATTTTTCAATTTTCGGATAAGTTTTATCCAACGAATAACATTGTCGGTGTGACATATTTTCTATAGAGAATGTGTCATAATGTCAAAATTATTCAATGGATAAACTTAAACTGACGATTGAAAAATCAGCCCTTACTCATAATTTGAAATGACGTTTAAATGACAGGAACAAAACAGTACGGAATAACTATTCAGACCTTATTCTTTATTTGTAAGGCACTAACCCCCGTATTAATAAACAAAGTGTAAGCTTGGAGTAGTTACTCCGTGTTTTGTCTCTTATACTCTAATATGAAATGAAGTTTACATGACGGGAACAAAACACGGAGTAACTACTCCAAGCTTACACTTTGTTTATTATTACGGAGGTGAGTGTACATAATAAGAATTAGGTAACGACTTATCCAATAGATTTTTGATTTCTGTTTAAGTATAAACAATGTATGTAAGTACTCATACGTCGACATGGTTATCGTTTTAATCATCATTAATCTTCTATTACTACACATAAAATTCACATTTCACACAATTTTTGATACAATTATATAAACTCTTATAAATTTTAACATGCAAGGATATATAAATGAAGAGATTAAATTCTTTAAAACTAGTTAAGTCTAAGAGAATAGGTATAACTAGTCTTTATGTTTTAAGTTAGATACATATGTAAAATTAATCATCTAATAAATAATCATTAAATGTTTTTTCTTATTTTCTTCATTAATTTCTTCTCTACTACGCTTAGTTTAGATCTGCTATCATAATCGTTATATTATCTTCTAACAATTAACTTACGATTACTTACTAAATAACTAATCTTGCTAAGTTCCCTGCTCAATGAGCAGTTTTAAAGATATAAAATGGAAACTTATGAAGACAGCAATACAATAATGTGGCTTCGAGTAACAATTACGAAGGTAAAAAATATTAAATACTAAATCTTATCTATTTTTTAAGTTAATCATTGAAATATATGGCTTTATTTGCACTCTAGTAAAGTTATAACTTTTAAAACTGATGCTGCAATCAGTTCTTGTACAATAATGTTTGATATAGACAACACCAGTTTAGTTACACGTTTATTTGTAGGGCAACAGCTTTTTTATTGTTTAAATTAATAAGAACAAAATAAATTATATATCTCTTAACATATTGAAACGATACACTTTATACAGATATACTCGCATTTATTCTATTATGTTGTATTATCCTTACGTTTCGAACCCAAGGAAACACCGTGATTACAGGAATACTAAGAAGACATTACAGAAGAACTCTATATAAACATCAATAAATGCGAGTTAATCTGTATAAACTACCCCATTTTAAAGCATTTTTTTAATATAAAAGGAGGCAAACGAGCAGGCGGGTCCCTGATGGAGAGTAATCACCGCCGCCCATGGACACCCGCAAAACCAGAGGAATTGCAGACGCGATTCTTGTAAACAAATATATATACATATATTATTAGTTCAAACATGAATTCCTTGCAGACATGCAAGATCAAATATGAATATTAAGAGTAACATATTTTTACTATGTACCTACAAATTATTCACGTTGTTTTTACACTGGTAGATTCACACAGAGAATAAATCTAAAACACGCAACCCTTCATAAATAATAATGGGTTGTATTTAATCAATCACCAAACTAACCTAACCTAACCTAACCCACAAAAATACTAAGTTAGCACCTAAAAATACAAAGTTAGCACCTAAACTACTATTTAGATGCTAACTTAGCATTTTAGGTGCTAGCCTACTATTTTTTTGTGGATCAATTTATTATTTCTCAATAATAATTATACCTGGGGTGCGATTCTTGAAGCTCGTGGAAATCTTTGAAATAAAAGTGACATGAAACTCTCAATTTCAATCAAAATGACAATTTAGTAAAATGTCTTTCTGGGTCGAACGACACAAAAACAAAACGACCAACTAGTAAAACGTCTAAAATTTAAAATCGTCATATTAGAAGAACGACTGAAATGACAAAACGGCATGTTTGGCGAGAGAACTTGCCTATGCTATAATGTACATTCTAGCACACAAAATAAAAATTCAGCATATTGTATGGTGTAGTATCGTGTAAGTACTCCACTAATAGTACTTTAGATAAATAGTATTTGTGTTTTCCTTATTAAAAAAAGTGACTCGTTTCATTTAGTACTGGCCACTTGTAGAAGTAAAATTCATTTTCCTATTAGGTATGTCAAATGTGAATCAAATCATGTCTATCAAATTCTCAATGTAGGGGATTGGTTTAAGTTTCTGCAAATAAAATGGAGGAAAAGCAGGATCCGTTTGTTTTTATATCGAGTCAAAAAGGCAAGAAGGTTTTACTCCGAGATGGCTACAGGTACAATCATAGTGTTACAAATAAGCATAGCTCGGACAGGTCATCGCAAAAACAGATATGGTAATAGAACAAAACTCTATGGAGTCGATACTTAAGATTATGATTATTTAAAACGGATATTATCGTAATTTAACATTTGACCTTTTTTAGTTGCATAACTGTCATGGTTTTGAATAAATAAAGCTGTTCTGACAAAGACGGCTTACATAGACATAGACATTCATTTATTTACTACATAAGCACACAAGCTACACAAGCATTTATACAAGGCGATTAAATTAACAATTACAACAAACATATACATAATACAAACAGAATTAAATCAACAAAGACAACAACATTAATAATTTAATATTAGAATAAAAAAACTAATAAAAACTAACAGTAGGTATTCCATCAGTTTGGTGCCCATTGAAGTATGTGTGCTACAGCAGCAAATGGGCCTCGACTCAGCAAATGCCTACTGTGTTAGCAGTAGACGCTGTTATTGTCACATATTATGTGAAATGAAATGAATATAGTGAATAATAATAAACACAAATAATTAAATAAAAACATTGGTTTGTTCTAGAAAATGCAGTAGTTGATGGTTGCAGAAAACACTAGCGAATCTGAATAATGTCGATGTCTTGTATTTCGGAGACGTTACTTTCAAGGTTCCAAGTCCTTTCTACTAACTATATTCGAGTCATGTCGATATAGACAGTTGTGAAGACTCCACCAATGTTGTACCTATAAATTTTTCTTGCTACCAAATAAAACACAATCAACCTATGAAAGAATGTTTTTCATCATCAAATATCGTTTCGGAACTGACATCAGACGTTTTAAATGTGACTATGAGGTTGGTCAGATCAATGCTTTTCAAATGGTATTCTTTGATTCTGACCTGACATGGTGCTATTATCATTTTAATAAGGCGGTATGGCGATAGTCTGTCAAATTGAATGTGACTAATACCAAAGAGGGAAAAGAGATAACAAGATTATCTGCAAACCTTCCACTGCTTCCTTCAACATACATTCATGAAGTGTGGGCTAAAATTGACTAATTTGATTAAACCCTCTAAAAATTACTACTACAAAATAACGCAGTTTAGTTTAATACCAATAAAAAAAGGTTTTTTACATAAGGTTTGTTACATTATTTAAAAAAAATTAAATCAAAATAATTTACTTATGTATTATCTTTGATTTATATATTTTTTGCGTCAGTGTACCAGTCTTTTTGCCCAACATGCCGTTTTGTCATTTTAGTCGTTCTACTAATATTAGTAATCGTCATATGACGATTTTAAATTTCAGACGTTTTACTATAGGTCGTTTTGCTTTTGAGTCGGTCGTCCCAGAAAGACATTTTACTAAATTGTCCTTCTGATACTTCTGATTGAAATATGATCATTATTTTCTGCATTATTTACGAGTATTTTCGGTGTCAAAAATTACTGATCAGTCTTTTAATTAGAGTGGGCCAGTCGTAATTGATATCATAGGGTGAGATATAGTCGCCTGTCAAAAATTGCAGCAGCAAATTGTAAAGAAGTACAACTAAATATAGATATACTTGTCGAGAGGACATATATTTTTCAATTATACAGGCTGAATTTTTCAAATGGGACAGATTTATTACCAATTGAAAAACTCGCTAAAAAATAAATGACTAAAGTACTACTAGTACTACTACTAATCACCAAATCTCGTAAAAATAAATTCATTTGCATATACAAATTCAATTGGTATTCGACAAGTTGGATTCAGCACCAACATTTGTTCCAATAATCGAATTAAAGATCTTAATAACTTACTATAATGTAGTTTTTCCTGTAATTTCTCAGAATGACCATAATATTTATCGTAGGCGTGAAATATCGTTGTGGCTATGTGAGGAGTTTTGACGAACTTGCTTATGAGAACAACTGTCTGGAACAAGTAATACAACTTGAGAAAACGTTCACACAGTCAAGGGCGTAGCCTGTTAGCAGCGCCTCTTGGCGACAATCGAGGAGAGTTAAATGTTTGCCATACTAATTCTCGTTTTCGTTAACGTGATCGAATAGCGAATGAACTCGCAGTGAAGAAAAGTTTTAAATGTCACTTTCGATAATAATATAAGTTATATGTTCTTTCGAATATAAGTTCATTTTTTATATATAAAAAGAGGACTTATATTCAAAAATTTAAATTAATTATCGAAAGTGACATTTAAAACTTTTTATTGGACTAAAAGCAACTGGCATTGCATTAGCAACTAATAGCAAATAAATAAATAAATAAACAGGAGCAATATAGAGGTCCTTCACTACACGGCGGCGCGGCGTACCAAAACGTGGTTGAGGTCGACGATGCTCGAGAACCGCTTAATGTAGCTGCGTAAATAAATATTTTTGTAGCGAACTTATTAGTTTTACCTGCCTGCCTGCCCCCCCCCCCCCCCCACCCCCTTCCCCAACTAAATTTTGGCTACGCCCTTGCACACAGTTAAGATACCGCAATACAATAATAAGAGTTTACATCATTGATGTTTTAAAAGCTTACATACCTTTCCTTTGTAACCACTCCTTCTCTTAAAACATGTGCCACTATAATGGTATTCTCTATAAAGAGATGTCTGCACCATTTCAAAAGGAACGTTTCCTAGATAGCACATCTGCTGATATAGTATGTCGTTATTAAATATGCCAGAAAATAGTTTCTTAGATGTCGTCATTTCGAAAATGACTAAGGCAGTGGACCAGACGTCGATGCTAAAGCCATCTGAATGTCCTAAGATTAGTTCTGGGGCGCGGTAACTGGCTGTTCCAATATTTGGCAGTAAAATAACTTCATCAACATATCGAAATCTATCGAAACCGCAAACTTTTAGTCGGTCTAATGAACTATTTAGTAGGATGTGCCCTGGCTTTATATCTGTTAAATATAATAATAACAAACATAAATATAACATTAGTTTAGAACTTAAAACAATTATTTTTGCTTAGATTTATTATACAACTCACCTGAATGCACGAAATTATTATTCCTAAAAAAAAAAACAGCCGCAACTAATTGTCTGGCCAGTTTTTGAACCGCACATACATGAAAACCTTTCCGTTTCTCCTTAAGAACCTGCTCTAAGTTTGTAGGCCAGTAGTCCATCAAAAAACACCAATGGTCTTTAATTCTAAATCCATCTATGAGATAGACACAGCTAAGATTTTCTTTTGGTATATCTCTTTGCAGTGATTTTAACATGTTCTCCTTTTTTTTGCCTAACGAATAGCAGTTCGTCTTATTTCTGTAATAAAAAAGTATTAATAATTTTTTGATAAAAATTAAAAAAAAATGGTTTTATAATTAACGTACGTTATTACTTTTACAGCATATTTTTTTTCGTTTGAATCTTTACACTGGAATATTTTCGAATATTTGCCCGTGTGAATTATATACCCAATGTCGTATTTAATGCCAAAGTACTGATGCATTCTCGTTTCCAAAAGTCCTTTCAGTATGGCGTCATATGATTTATATAGATAATTGGGTGGATCTTTGGAGACCGATTTTTCTTCTCCAACCAACGAACTATTTACTGTAGAATTTTTTATAATGTTACAATTACCCTGATCTTCTATTTTAGCTTCGTATGTAGCAGATTCTACTGCTTTCATTAATGAAGACATATTTTGATTAATATTTCCTTTCGATTTATACGAATCATGAGGATTGTTCATTTTGCGAGTTTTTGATAGTTCGGTCTCTAAATGGGGGGCACGTGGTAAATCTTTTCGATGTAATGACGTCGTGTTATTATTTATGACTTTAACATTATTTTCAACAGCGTTTGCAGAAGTCTTATTGGAAGTCTTACATGACATATTATCTACTTGCCCATCTGTCTTGGAATCACTATCCACATCTAGTGATGTTTCTGTGCCGTTATATAAAGTCTCGCATGCCATAATATTATTATAATTAACTTGCTCATCCATCTTGGAATCACCATCCATATCTAGTGGTGTTTCTGTCCCTTTATAGGAAGTCTTGCATGACATAATTTCGACTTGCTTATCCATTTTGGAATCCACATCTAGTGTGCCTGTGTCTTTATTATTGGGTTCTTTAACTTTTTCATTAAGTTCTTGTTTAATCGTTGTGTTTCCTTTATTCAGTGAATCATAAATAGTATTCTTCGATGTTTTCACAGTCAAAGAAGTAGACTTTGGTGATTCTTTTTTCGTCGATTCTATTATTATGTAGTTATTACCTACTAAATTAGTTTTCAAAGAACTTGCAATACTATTACGGGTGATTCCTTCGGTTTTGACACTAATTTGGTCATTTATCTTGGAATTATCATTAAGACATTTTTTTTCAATATTTGTATCTTTTTCATCTTTTGTCTCATCTACGGTATTTTTGCTACTATCGTCATTATTTTCGCGTCCAATTTCATACATATCATCTATTATTATGATGTCTTTATCTATTACTGCGTTGCTTTTTTTGTCGTTTGCTTTGCTTACAGAAGTAGTGTCATAGACATGTAGTTTATTAGGCGGAATTAATGTCTCTGAGTTTTCATCTAGTTTCGTTATATCAGGTTTGACTTCTTTTTCGTTTTCATCTTTCAACTTTTCTTGTTTTACTTTGCATTTATCACAATAATTAAATACATCAGTGTTCACAGCTGATAGTTTAACATTTTCGGTTTGTTTCGATATATTACGTGAGCACATTGATCTGCAATATAACTTTGTGAAAATAGAAATACAACAAAAATGTAAGTACAATAAACGGTACAATTGTTCAGATTACGAGGGACACAAACAAAATTAATTAAAATGGATTTTAACTAAAAATTAATATAAAATAAGATACGGCAAAAACAAAATAAAAGAATTTAAATTTTCTTGTTGTTTAGCAATCTGAATGGTATGACCGTATAACAAATTATAAAGTATGCTAGTAAAGAAAATTTACTGTACGAAGTTACTGAGTAAAGAGGAACTTTTATCAAGAGGTTGCCGCGCGGACGCAAAACTGCGAGTTTCAAGTTTCTTTATGATAGCGAGCGAGCTGCGCGTGGCAGGTGGTGTGACAACGGCGCACGACTACGAATATAATATCTGTACAGAGTAGGCTGGTGATTTAATTGCAGCAATGTTTACGTAAAATCATAGGCGTTTGGGTAAAAAAATAATAAGTCTTAATATTTTCAGATTCATATTTTTAAATGAAAAATGAGACAACAATGGCCTGCGAAATATCAATACAATCATTTTGATGTCGGATTATTGTTTTATGTGCTATATTTACAAAGTTTCTGAAGAAATAAGTTTTTAGATATCATTACGTTTACGTATTGTTCATGCAGTTTCTGGGTATTTGTTTCAAATTCCAAGACAACCATGGCCTTGTGAAAGGATCATGCTAACCTACACTAGTCCTTTTAATGTATATGACCTATTCAGCGCCTAGCACCAGAGACTTAATAACACGTACATTTTCGAAATTCCGCGCGGCACCTAATACTACAAAGACGTTGGTCGCTTCAACCACGAAAACTGTCCACAAACACAAAAATATTTTTATTGACAGTTAAGTGATACATAATAATAACATAATTATACTTACTCAATTTTTACATCTATAACTCGTTCATTAATATCTTCAAGCGGATTGCTTGGTTCGGCTGTTTTATTAACTGATTGGTTATCTGTATTTGGTAATTGAGGTGCATATTCTTCGTAATTCAAACTTTCGACAATATCATCCACATTAAAATCATCAAGAAAGCTGAGATCAACGCTAGCTAGTTGTCGATTTTCATTTATCTTATTTTCTTCCTTAAACGTCTTATCCTCGGATTTATTGCATATAAGATTAATGATCAATTTTATTTTTTTAACTTTAGAGTCTTTTGAACTATTTGGCATTTTCATCGTTTGATTTGATTTGATTTGATGGTCACTTCTGTTTGGTACTGTAACAAGTAAGTTGTCACGTTTTTTAGGGTAATGAGACCGGTTAAGTTTTATTCTTAAATCTTCAATTACATGCTGTTTTTTGTAGTTGTTCTTTGAGATAATTTTAAAATCAAAATTATCTGTTGTTTGTACTATACTTTTAACGTATTTTTTAGTAGTAGTCTTACCGGCAGTGTCCTGATTTTTGCATGCGGAATTTGCACCTTTCTCGATGTCCAGCGTTGAACTTTCGCTATGTTTATCGGGCTTGTCCTTTTTAAAACTAGTATCCTTTATAATTTTTTCTTTACTTTTATTGCTTCGCGAGTCTCGTTTTACTTTTGTAATGTCTGCATTTTTAGATTTATAAGATTTCTGTCTTGAGTTTCGATTTTGTTCGCTTTTATGATTCGAGTTACATTTGAAACTCGGTTTTTTTAGTCCACTTTTGTGTTTAATATCCTTTGCTTTTTTACAAGGAGAAAATGAAGATGATGAAATGCTTTTATAGTCTTTTGGAGGTTTATTTTTTATATTATTAGAATCTTTGAACACATCATTTTTACAATGAATGCTTGGCGCCGATAAATAATCTTTTCCTTTATATTGCTTTCCATCGTAATCAACTTTGTCACGTGTTTTTTTTGATTGTATGTTGCTGTTATTACTGTCTCCCTTATTTTTATTTACGCGCATAACAAGAGGTGAATATTCATTACTACAAATGTTTTTCTTTTCCGTGGCATTTTTACGTTTTGTAACTAGATTGTTGGTGTTTTTATCTTTAAGGTGAAGAGTAATATTTTGACCACTATTAGCGTTACTACTAGTTTTATTTTTTAAAATAGATGTGAGTTGGGTTGCTTCCTTTTCAATATTTTCTTGGCTAGTTCCAGGAATAATGCTGGATAGTAAAGAAGTTACCCTATTATGTAAATCATCCTGTTTCTTAATTTCTTTTTCAAAAGGTTGCAAGCTTTTATTCGCCGGTTTTTGCGTCATTTTCTCCTTATTTGTTAATTTTTTTGAGTTTTTTTTTACTTTGTCGGGTATACATATATATTCTTTTTTCGACATTGATGAAGTACTAAGCTGTTGAAAAAGAAAACTATAAATTAGTAATTATTTGTACGGAAGCGCAACTAGCAATTCGTCAGAAAGGTCGTCGTCTACGAAATGAATTGTATGTGCCTGCATTTTAATGGTTAAAAATTGGTTTGTAATAAACTAATCACAAAGAGACTAATAAATCAATAAAAGTCATAAATAAACTTACAATGCAGTAAGTAATTACGGCTAATAAAAAAGATTTTTTAACATTACAGTATTTTTTACAATCAATTGATGCAAAAGTAAGTGATGTAGAACTAATTAACTCTACCTTATAAAAGGATTAACGGAAGACAAACCTTTATTGATATTGTAAAGACTATCTTCACCATACTTAAAAAGTAATACCACATCCATACACATAAAATACAATTAACTACATTACAACTAGGTACTGAACCGAAAGAGCGATTCGGTACCTGGGTGCATGGTGCGCGATTTATTTACCGTTCAACATCGTAAATAAAACGTGAGTTTTGATAATTTTAACGCTACTCGTTTGTCACCAGGACGAGGACAAATTCTCACTTTAGTTAATGTGATCGAATGGCAAATAAAACTCGCACTGGGCACCTTGATGTTGGCTGTGCTAAATGTGGACAAAGAATTCTGTGTTAAATTGCGATACCTAAACAGTGTTTTCGTTTTATCAACAAGTTAACTTTCAATAAAATATCTTATACTATAAATTTCTTCTTATTATATTACAGATGAAATTAAACTTAAAATGAAACTTAAAAACGAAAATTAGTATGGCATTGAAGCAGCGCCTCCTGGCGACATACGAGAAGAGTTAAAACTTTGCCATACAAATTCTCGTTTTCGTTAACGTGTTCGAATAGCGAATGAAACTCGCACTTTATACCGTGTACTGTATACGCCGGGACAAGGCTGAGACACGCGGCCGAACGACGTTCGAGACGCTGCCGCCGCCGATGATATTATTGACTGATTATGACATAATATTATCGTGAACCGCGTCATATAAAATTTTCGTATGGTTTTAATCCGTGCCTCCGCCCCTCGTACTTTAAGAGTAACATTGTTTACATGTTAATGCTCGCGACTGTATCTACGAGGCACAGTTCGCGCCCGCCATGTCTAACATAAATCACCTATATAAAACATACACTGAATACTTATTTTTAGAGTAGACTATATCCTATATAAAACATACACTGAATACTTATTTTTAGAGTAGACTATACTTATAAACTTACTTGCCTATTTCGGTTTAAAGAATTTTAGTTCTTATTACATTTTTTTTATAAAATAGGTAAGTATCTACATACCTACTACCTATTTGCTTATTTGCAAAAGTAGAACTGTTTTACTAAATTATTAAATTCAAAATGCCTATTAATGATAAATATTTTTTGCTTAAATGTAATTTCAGGCTAATGACAATGAATTTTTGTTGAATTATAAATTATCAAATTAAAAGATCCTAATTATTTTCAGATGTATAATAAATTGTATGATATTAATTTCTCCATAGTACTACTACACTACAGTCATATCATCATTCTTTTATATGTATGTAGGTCATTCTACCAACCTATTTCAATGTCCCTACTTAGCAACTTTGTAAGTGAAGTGAATAAGAACAGGAAGTCTAAGAACTCTTTGTTAGGTACACATTCCTCATCATGGTTTGATAAACATTTGGCTTTATTTAAATAGGTAATGCCCTTTTGCTTGTCAAGTAAAACATAATTTTCATAAAATTCTATAATTTTCATAAAATTTAAAGAACATTAACTAATTTGATTTGTATAAAAAGTAATAAGTATCTACTATGTAGGTATTATATTGTTATTGGTGTACAATAAATAACTATTGCAATTACTTACTTCGGGTTGTCCAATACTTTGAAGATAATTTGATGCCCAACTGTTGTATTTTATTTTAGCTGTCTTGCTATTGTAGTTAATGCTAGCACAAGCACTATGAATATTGTTAGAAGACACTCCACAACTCATGTGGGTATCTGGAATTATGGGAATGTTGTTTGCGTGTGTGCGATTCTGACATTCAACACTGCACTTTGTTTTTTTTGCTGGTGGGCAATCAGTGAAAGAAACCGTGGGCACTATAACAATGTTAGGGCTCGCATAGTGCGTAAAAAACGGTTGTACCGCTATCGACGTCGTCATTCTACAATAAAACGTTCGTTTAATTCTTTAAAGTTAAGCAAAATATAAGAAAAACCTCAACTTTCACAGATAACCCGAAATAAAAACGAGATGAATGTAGGAACCTAAACTAAATTTACCTGTGACAGTTGCAAAGGTGATTTGTACATTTCTCCATTTTCTCATCCAACCTCCATACGCACACGTGTTTTAAATCGTCGATACGAAAATGACTTCGAAATCTCCAAAATCCAAACTAAACTGCATTTGATTGAAGCTCGTGAACAAATGAATGAACGTCGCGCCGCGCTGCCCGCCGTCGATGCGTGCGCGGAAGGAAGTTTACGTCATTCAAAATTCAAATTCATTGACAGTAATGACAACTTAACAAAACAAAACTGTCGACTTACCATAGACTTGCGTTTTCAACAAAAAGGTAAACCCTATAAAAACAAATTAAATAAAAATACGTAGGAATATTGGTAGGTAGGTATTACAGACCCATATTGTAGGTATTGTGATTATTTACATACAATTTTACGCAAATATTGTTGCGAACAAATTACAATTTGAAAAAAGACAATGTGTTGAAAAAATTTCACGAGCGGGATTCGAAGCCGCATCCCATGACAGGTAGGTATTGTTCAATTTGTAACATAGTTTACAGATTTTAGGTGCTTGCAGTTATTTGTCACGTGTGCGATAATTTAGCTTAGTCAGGTCAGCGAGGGCATTAGAAAACCCGGCAATTTAAAAATAATGTAGGCAGGTAGGTACAGTTGGTAAATGCTATTTAGAAATTAATATTCTACTTGAAAAGTATTTTTTATCTATTACTTACCGACTTCGTTTTATATTTCTAATTTGACATTTCATTGGCTTGATTATTACTAATTTGTTATGTTACCAATCTATAGGTAGTTTATTTTATATAATGCGCCTTAAGTAGGTAGGTATTTTAGGTCACTGATCTTGCAAGTCACTATTATAGATAGTGCTACCAGCGACGGCCCAAGCCTTTGATCAGGGTAAAGTGAACTTTAAAAAAATGGTATCATCTTCGATCAACAATCGAAGATGATACCATTTTTTTTAATTAATCTCAAAATGTGCCAATAAAATTACCTATTTGCTCAAAATTGTTTTTCGCATTTACTACCCCACTTACTCTACCCCAAGAAGTACTATTATATCTTCTGTGGCGGAAGTCCCATAGAAATTGCTATAATTAAATGGGTTGTATTTAATCGATCACCAAAGTAACCTAACGTTACCCACAAAAATACTAAGTTAGCACCTAAAAATACAAAGTTAGCACCTAAACTACTATTTAGATGCTAACTTACTATTTTAAGTGCTAGCCTACTATTTTTTTGTGGATCAATTTATTATTTCTCTAATTAAATGTAGGTGTCAATCAATCCTCGAGGTGTCCGCGAACTGCGACCACTCTGGGACCGTGACGCTTACCATGCTTCAGGGTCGTGCGAAGGGCAAAGCTTTCTCGCCTACAAAACTCATTCCTCCGTACAATTAGGTGGGTATTTAATATGTAACCATACGTTAGGTGCAGTAGATTTCTAAGTAATATAGGTAAGTACCTAACTCCCTACCCATACGGTAAAAAAACTTCAAAAATATGTATGTAGTAGGTAGTCGAGTAAGGGTAACAAAAATATGTACCTAATTAAGATTATCGAAATCGAATGTGTGACTTTAGTATCGAACTGCCCAATCAATCAATCGTATTTACTTTAAAAACCTATTGCCACGAATATTGGCATATAATTGGTTTACAGTCGAGTTTATTACTGCTTGTGTTTAAAATACAATAATAATTAATTTAACTACCCAATTTAACCTTTTGAGCGCCAAGCAATTTCGACCGCGATGTGCCCCCAGCGCCACGCTACAAATCTTTAACGAATATATAGCACAGAATACTTAATAGTACCTACCAGGTATAAAGTAAAAAGTAGTGATGAGGGCAATTGTTCCATCGATAAATTACATTTACGTGCGTTTTCCATAAATGGTTTCAGATAAATTAAAATAATGAACTTCGAAATCTTCGTTTTATTTTACAATCCCGGTAATAAGGAAATACATAATGCAATGCAAATAGAAACAAAACGGATACATATGACTAGGATCAGCCATAATAAATTGGGTAGATAGATACATCTCTATCGTCATATGACGTCATCACGTTGTCTTCATAACAAGACCGTGGCGCCCGTAGCACGTTAATTCTGTTTTTATTAGGATTGTCCATTAGGGTGGAGCGTCAAATGTATGAATAAAAGTAAATCTTATCCTAACAATCTCGAATAACTGATCGGTGAAATAAAGTAACAAAACGGTTTATTTCATATATTAACGTTGTAATAAAACACTTTTTTCATATTAAAAAGTATTAATCAGAAAAAAGTTTTGTTCTAAAATATATATTTATAATTTATTCATACTATTAGTTATTCTGTGATATTAGTTAACTCACATCAACATATCGACACTGTATATCATATTATAGTTATGACATCAAATAATATTTTTATTAATCTACTTTGTATCTAGAGCAAGATAAAACTGTTTTTGTAACATAAAAACAATATATTTTTTTTAATTGTTTTATTTAAACGTTAGTGTTGTGGTGGTTCAACCCTTTTAGTGACCGTCTTGTATAATTTATAAGTAAGTATATCGAACCGAGTATGCTTTCCTATATACAGATATTCTACATTATAGGAGAGCTTGATTATCTTGATTGTATTACTTCCAATCGTTCATTACACATGTTTATACCAGTACATTAAATCGAGTGAACAGAGAACAAACATCTTTCCATTCCACCTAGCTTGCTTAAACTTATGGCGAGTCTTCAGCCTTCGAGGAAGTCTAGGTAAGTGCACATAGTCGTTCTAGTGAGTACTTGCTTAAAGTTAATTTAAGAATTATAGACTAGCCATATGTAAGTAATAGGATTGCGTGAATCGATGTGTTGAACCTGTGAGAACTTTGGGCCCTCCCCCGTCAGAAACCAGTCCGGACCGATGGAGTTTCTCGGTGGAGTACTTAACTTAATTAAATAAAACTCAGGACATAAGTAGATCACTTAATTAATTTACACAGATCTACCCAACTTGATTTATTTAGTTTTTTATTTATTATTATTTTGGTTATTTATTTATTTATCTGTCTATCTACTTATTACTTAAATAGAAAATACGAAACTCTTTCATTTATTTAGACCTTGGCAAATCGTTAGACCTTACAACGGCCATCCGTTCAGTTGCTAGGTCATCGACTTACGAGGGAAAAACTGCCCAACTAAACAAAAAACCTCATTTGACCAACCTAACTACATTCACAATAACTAATCATCCAAAAGTACATATAAATAAATAAATTACGGTTACAAGAATACAATAAAATGTTAACTTTACCGAGGGAATTCAGCTCACCCACGCAAGGTCACTAACCTTATTTTACATGAAAGAAGATAGCTTCAAATCTAAAATTCACTGGTCTATTTAAAATAAACAATTTGGCAATCGAACAAGTCAACTTGCCGCTTCTCTGGACTTCGCCTCCAGACTGTTCCAAGTCTCCGCGTTCACGTCTCCACCTTGACCTCGGTAGCCATGGGCGTTAGATAGTTATACAACTGTCTATTTGGCTGATCAACGATCACTCGTTATCCAACGACAAAAAAACTATCTATTTTCCACAACGCTCTAAACTTCTACAACCGAGCAAATATACACTCTAAGTAAACGACAAAACGAATGAACGAAACTATATTATGATGTTAGCATAAGTGTGATTATTCATATTTCACTTGCAATAACAATAGACAGTCTTAAGCCTGGTAAAGTACGAAGGTACTTGTCTAACTAGTCTTGCTATAAAGACCAAGGGCGTCTGGGGCACGTAACAAATTGTCCAGAATTTTTTTTTAAATAAACAAAGGCCTCTATTGAAATAAAAATGTAAGTTTAGGTTTTTAGGTATTACGAACAAAGGAACCAATTGTTTATGTATATTTATCAATAAACGTTAAAATTAGACATTGTCTTCTTTATAAGACGTGGCGTGTGGAGCACGAAATTGTTTGTCTTCTATACATGTCCGTGGCGCTCAAAAGGTTTAAAACGTCCTATCATTTATCAATAACCACTACTACTAAAGTAATGTATTCAATGTTTTTTATTTAACTGGTGCTTATAAGCAGAATTTTGAATAGATACTAGCTTTACAAAGAAAAGACTAAGTATCAGATTAAATTCAAATTCAAATAATTTATTGATACCCGCGCCCATCATGACATGCCGGGTCAGGTGCACTACCGTGGCTCCACGGTAATAGATATTATTACCGTGGTGGCTCTAAATTAATCAACACTATCTACCTACTTCGTAAGCCAAAGGATAAAGCGCAACAAGCGACTATAATTTATGATCTAAGTCAAATAAAACAACATTTTTTGTAAGACTATGTACTATTAATAGCAATAATTATCAAATATGTATTCTTAATATCTCTTTAGTTAACAATAAACAGGAAAAGTAGACAATTTGTCTAGTCTATATAATAATAATAATAGTAGTTTTTTACACATTTGGTGCTATTTACTTAGTAGCTTTGTTTGCAATGCATTATCAGATTCAGACTTAAAACCTTTTATATTTGCAATGTTTTCATTTTTAACACCTTTCAGATTATTATTGATATTATCATCATAATAGTAGTATGGTTGAGTGTTTTTCACATCTGAAAATAAGAAGTTAGAAGTTCCTATCTTTTGGTGATAGACAACACCATATTCTGTCTTCTTGGTTTGAATATTTTCACAACACTTGTTGCTATGCTTTTCTTGAAACTGTTTTGAGATTATGGAATTTTCTACAGCAACATGGCTTATTTCTGGTGAATAAGCAGAGTTGTGAAGTTGTGGTTCCAAAACGAGTGTTGCAATTGAATGGATTGATGTGTTTTTAGTACTTTTTTCTTCAATCACTAATAGTTCATCATCAGAAGATATTTCAATGATGTCATTAGGTGTGCTGCAATGTAATGGCTGACCAATGAAAGAATTTTGTCCGTCACGCTGTAAACAAACACATGTTTATAGTAAATTTAATGCACACTCAAATTTTATTTTTTGTTAATATGTTTGATTAAAAAAACCAAGTGAATTCAGTTTTTTTAATTCACTGTAAATTTTTTTATACATTTAATGTAATAAATACTTGAACACTTACTTCCTTAGCACGTTTGATAAGAGTGTCAAGGTCTCTTTCAGAGCAATTAGAAAAAGAATCGAGACTTATGTCTTCATAACTAATTTCACTAGTTTTAAATGGCGACAGGGAAATGGAAGATAATGTTAATGTTTCATTAAGATTTCCATCTTTAGGTAAAGTCTAAAACAAAAAAAAAATATAAATTTGCTTCCATTATTTTTAGAATTATTCAATATATTCTATTTATTTTATTTACTGAATGCTTGTATGTTTTGGATGTAGAATGGTGTTTTCTCTCGCTATTTTTCGATTTCTTACATCTACATGCCACTTTCTTTCTTTTTTTTTTGGTTCTTGAAGACTGTAAATAAAATGTTTTTATTTAATAACATGAAATTGTCTCATTGTCAAGTTCTAGTTTTTCTATTGGTCATAGCAAAACTTACTATTTTTCTTTTTCTCTTTTCTTTAATTTCTCTTTTCACATGTGGCTCTTTCTTGATGTTTAGCACAGATTTACAAGTTTTTCTGCCACAAGTAGGCAGAATTCTTTCAGTAGAACTGCTGATATTGCATTTAGCTTTAGGAACAATTGATTCCAGCCTCTGCTGGTTCACCTTACATTTGTTTATTTTATTTTCATAAACATTAGTGTTTAAATTTATCACACATTTGATATTTTGCTTCTTAACTTGAACTTTTTGTGTGATAACTAATTTTTCGGTAAGTGTCGTACCTACAGTGCCCAATGCCACTTTTCTCTCACATTTCTTAGTATTAAGATTTATTTTTTTCTTCTTTATTGGTAATGGTGTTTCATCCTCCGAAAGAACGATGATGTCTTCGCACTGGATAGTGTTTCTAATTTTACGGTCCATGCTTATATTAATAATAGTTGTCTTCACTTAACTGTATTTCATACCTGCAACTGTTAAATATAATTTTAATAGGTAAATAATACTCAGAAGTTATTGTAGGTCTAAGTACTGAAAGACAGTTTATTTTCTTAAAAGCTTGGACTTGGTTATTTGGATAGAACATAATATTTTCTTTACATAATAGTAACACAATGACATAAAAGGAATATATCAATTTAACCTTAAAATCTACTTTCATCAAGATAATAAATTTGCAAAGATAAAAACAAAAACCCGCGCACCCGCGCTTTTAGGTATGTAGGTAGGGAGAAGGCCCTTGAATATTTTTGACACTGACATGACAACATATGCCCGTTCCCAACTACGCAGCATTCATTTATACATCAAACATTCTGTTCAAAAATTGAACAAGACGCTAAGCATATTATTATAATAAAAAACACAAATAAAATGTTGGTCACATAAGATAATACATTTAATCAATATCTACTTTAAGTCGTTTTTAAATATTATTTTGAACATCGAACATTTTATACGAGAGTCAGAATTCTGTATACTTACTTGCTCGTTGTTAAGTACCAATATTTTTTTACTGTTATTCCATTATAGATAGATTAAATTAGATGTTTAATTAAATATAAGCAAACACAACACAGATCATATAGGTATCCTTATTTCCCTGCGATAAGAATGACAATGTATACCATAATGCGGGACCGGACGACAGGCATAAAGGTTTTCAATATGATTGTTTAGGTAGGTATGTATATTGATTACGCAGTACGCTGACTGTAATCTAATTCACACGAATTGCTATAGGTAAGCATATTTGACACTATAGCAAAACGCATACCGATCGTAAACACTCAATACGAGGATTTATAAGATACATAGTAATATGTTTTGATTCGTGTAATGTATAAAATGAGGAAGATCACTTAAATTTATTAATACCTAGTATTGTATTAAATTTATTAATTTGATCACTGTATCCCATGTTTTATTGGCGACAGACTTAGAAGAGATGGTGGTAGACTAGCCAGGCGGGGTTAAAACAGCCAAACCGAATACTTATTATGTACTCAAAACGTTGCTGAGAATCGAACCCGGGGCTTCGGGGTTTGAGTATGGTGGCCTAACTCAAAGCAGTAGAGTTTTGACAGATCGGCAGATAAAGTTCTTTGAAAAAATATGACACCGGGTTACCTTTGCGGTTAATTATTCGATAAGATTAAGCGTAAATATAACCAATTCGAAATTTGTAATATTTTTTAAACATACCTAGCGATATTGTAACATTCATTCTCGTTTCGACGACATAAAGTTTAAATTTAAGTACCTAAATTATTTGCAGTGTGTCGGTCGAGTTTACGTTCACTTTCGTCGCGCTGCTGCCTGGGACGGAGTTCGCCGCGTTATTGCTAAACTGAATTTTCCACTCTGGCTTTGTTCCTTATAACTCTGACTTTATGTCATAGGAAGGCAGCGATGTTCATCCAAATGTTTTTAAAATTGCTCTGCTGTCTTTTAGAAAGTGAATGAGAGAACACATTACGACGACTTGCATTAGTAGCAGCGCGTATTGCACCTAACGGTACTTGTTTCTTGTTACTTATTGAAGATTCTGGGGCCCTAGTGTGAGTTTTGTTTACTATCTGTATTCATTAGATTACGTTTACGTTTACGAAAATTAGTATGGCCACCGTGGTATGGCATTAAAGGAGAGCGCCTCCTGGCGGCATACGAAAGGAGTTAACATTTGGCATCTAGTTTTAAAGGGTGTTATGTGACCTCTTTGTTTGTTTTTTATTTACCTACTGTAAGTGTTTTTTTTTATGATATTACTCTATACGCGTTGGAGTTCGATTGCATAGCGACTTGCGCGTTCATGTTGGATTTTGCGAGTTAAGCAACTTTTTAAAATGCGGATCGCCTGATGGGTGAACAAATTAAAACTGTTCCGTGCTCCTCCTTGCTTTGGAAGTCATTAAGTCTTTGGTCCTGTTGTCTTAAGATATCAGTCGTTGTAACCCACTAACCCGCATTTATAGGCCGTATGGTGGGTTGAGATCTGATTGCCATAGTTGTGCTATTCTTCATGTGGGAATGCCGAAGCCCAGTAGTGGGACGATTATAGGCTTATATATTTATAAATAAAGTAGTAGTGGTGGAAAAAACCAATACACACTCATAGTACTAGTACATTAAGCCCAAGAAGTTGACGCTGCACACCAATCAGATAAGCTTTTTCAATAGGTTGTACATTAAACGTTTAAAGGGGACTTCGAAACGTGTTTCGGAAGCACCCTCTTGATATTGAAATGTATCGTTATACGCATGTCCGCTGCTATACATATTGGCGGGCAGGTTTGTGTGTTCACAAGAACTAAAGCATCAACTTACTGCCAACCATTCTGAACCTGCAGACTCAGGGTTGACTTCACGCAGCGATCAGGGTGCCTAGTGTGAGTTTTGTTTAATATTCATATCATAATATCGATATTCATTCATTTCGAGGAGCTCGATGGCGCAGTGGTTAACGCGCCCGGTCTGCGAGTGCTGAGGTTAAGCAATTTTCGCAAGGTCAGTCATCGGATGGGTGACCAAAAATTTATCATCTTGAGCTCCTTCGTGCTTCGGAAGGCACGTAAAGCCGTTGGTCCCGGCTGCATTAGCATTCGGTAACAACCACCGCACCGCACTGGGCCCGCGTGGTGGTTTATGGCCCGTTCTCCCTATCCATCCATAGGGAAGGCTCGTGCCCCAGCAGTGGGGACATAAAAATGAGCTGATGATGATGATGATATTCATTCGATTACGTTTACGAAAATGAAAATTATTATGGCATTGAAGCAGTGCCTCCTGGCGACATAAGAGAAGAGTTAAAATTTTGCCATACAAATTCTCGTTTTCGTTAACGTGAGATAATGGCGTATGAAACTCGCATTAGGCACCCAGACAACGATTTACAATAAGTACTATTGGGACTGCCTTTCCGATGCGGTGCTAAAGAATTTATTTCGATTATGTATGAGTTATGTATGAGACGTCTTTTGGCTGAGATGATGATGTATGAGGAACTTGATGGTGCAGTGTTTAATGCGCCCGGTCTGTGATTGCTAAGGTTAAGCAACTTTCGCGAAGGCCGGTCATCAGATGGGTGACCAAAAATGTGTCATGTCGAGCTCCTCCGTGCCTCGAAAGGCACGTAAAACCGCATATTAGATTTTAATGAAGTTGTAAAGGCGAGAAATTTAAAACGTTTTATTTAAATGATTTTATTTTTGTTTCTTACGGGTTATAACTTTTATTATGTACTATGCATGTAAAGTCTACTTAAATATCACTAGACGTTAGATAGTTAAATGTAGTTACATAGACGTCTAAAGTCTTATAAATTATTGTGATATAGGTCTATACTCTGTACTACAGAAGAAAGACATATAATTTTATAATCTTTTGATGTTATGTAGGTATAACCTATTTTACAAAATAAAGCAGAAGTTCTAGAAAACGGATAAACCAACATAGTCCTACCTTTTAGTTATTTATACGTCATTGTCATAATAAGTTTTACTCATTTGTTTGGTTTTTTCTTTTGCAGTCAAAGCCGTTAGCCAGCTCTCAAGCCAAGCAGCCTGTACCGGCATCAAGTGCCTCCTCTGACGCAGCAGCTCTTAACACTCAGATCACCGCTCAGGGAGAGCTCGTGCGCTCACTCAAGGCCGCGAAGGCCGACAAGGCCAAGGTTGATGAGGCCGTCAAAGCTCTGCTAGAGCTGAAGGCCAAATACAAGACAACTACGGGGCAGGTACGTCTTTAGACTTACGGACTACGGACGATTATAAATTGATAATATCAAACCTCTTTGAGATCAAGCACGTTAAGCATCTTTTGCAATGCTTGGTCACCGGATTGGTGAACAAAGTTATAATAACTCTAGTTTCTCCTTCTTCCTTAATGATAGGTCTAACATGTGGCTTCGGTTGTTCGATCGTATGGCAGTCCACCTAGAAGTGGGAAGTGGAAATGTGAGGTTGAAGTTGAAGAAGTCCTTCTCTCCTCAACCAATGAGGAAAATAAATATAAATTCGTAATGACGAAAATAATTTTATTTAATTTTTTGAAAAAAGTATTGTAAAAAATCACAACCGGTATTTGAACCTGCACCCTATGAAATACCAGGTCAGGTGCACTACCAACTATACTATCGTGGCTCTGTCCCACCGAAATAAATTTGAAAACACTTAGATAACATAATATATATATATATTTTTTATTGCACATAAACACAAATACAGAGAATAGTTTACAAACAATGGTGAGCAAAGGTGGACTTATCTCTAAAAGAGATCTCTTCCAGCCAACCTAAGGTGGAATGGGAGCATCATGTTTAAGAGGAAGCGAAAAAAGTGCAAACAAAAATATCTTAACTATGAATAACAATATTATGTACATACATACAACACATATACTACGATATTCTTAAAACTACATAAACATACATAATAATACTACATAAATATGAACATATACCTACATATAATAATAATAGTAATAAATATAAATATAACATAGTGTCTATCATTGTTTCATTGCGATGACATAAGTGATAGAAAGTGATCCTTGACTTTCTATAATATAATATAAAATAGTTAACTGTTTATTTAATTCGATTTATGTATACTGAATATTACTTTTAAGTTTTCTTTTTTATTTGTCAATTCCATTGTCAGTCATACGCGTAGGTATAACAAGTGCCAGATCATGTATTTTTGAACTTTAAATTACAATGCAAATAAACTGTATGTCTTGCTGAAATATAATACAACAAATCGGTATGAATGACGGTCAGTCAATATAGATAGTATGTAGGTATTGTTCTACATATTAAAATAACACTCGAATGAATGTAGTTTGCAATGTCATGACTACAACAAAAATCTGACTGGCTGGAACTAATTATTTACTAATATACCTACTGTTCAAATCATCCAAGGACTGGAAGCCTGGTACAGGCCCAGCAGTGCCAGCATCCCCAGCGTCATCGGCGTCATCAGCTGACGTCGGCAAAGACCTCGATCAACAGATCACCAAGCAGGGTGACCTGGTCCGCACTCTCAAGACCGCCAAGGCTGAGAAGGCCAAAGTGGATGAAGCTGTTAAAGCCTTACTGGAACTTAAGGCCAAGTTTAAGGCAGCTACTGGAAAGGTTTGTTTGTTTAATTTACACCAGCGGCCCGTCCCTGCTTCGCACGGGTGGACATTTTTTTAATATAGCCTATGTTACACAGCGCTAATGTAACATTCTAATAGTGAAAGATTTTTTTAAATTGGTCCAATAGTTTTTGAGTTTATTCGTTGCAAACATACATACATACATATACATACATATAAAAATACAAAGGTTTTCTCTTTATAATATTAGTATAGATATAGACTAGCGGCCTGCTCGCGACTTCGTCCGCTTGAGTGAACGCCCGTATCCTATAGAACCTCATAGCAGCGCCACCTATCGGGTCTATTTATATGCATTATACCCTATAACCTTCCTCTTGAATCACTCTATCTAATAAAAAAAACCGCATCAAAATCCGTTGCGTAGATCTAAAGATCTAAGCATACATACATACATACATAGGGACAGCGGGAAGCGACTTTGTTTTATACAATGTAATGATAGTGAAGAGCGATACGTTTGACCTACGTCTAATAGTTACTAAGTGAAGATAAGACTGAAAGAATCTCTTTGACTGAAAGTTAAGGCCTTACTGGATCTCTAAGCTAAGTACAAATCTGCCACGGACTCGAGAAGCATACACACACTTCTGTCATGCCATTAAGGAATTTGAATAAAGGTACTCACATTACGTTGATATTTATTGTTTCGTTACAAGACAAACATACATAATAATTACTGTAATTTGTATATGAATTTGTGAGGACAATTTTAAGAATGTATGCTTTTTTTAATGAAAAAATCCAGTACGAAAAAATTGTTACTATTCATGAGTAGGTGGTAGGTACCAATTATCACCTGCTTAAGGCAAAACAACGACTTAAAATTCATGTGGTCATGATGTCAAAGTGTATATTATTGGGTACACCTTTTTCATTAATAAATATAATATACTCGATGTATTGATGGTATTGACCTCTTCGGACGGCACGTAAAGCCGTTGGTCCTGGCTGCATTTAGCAGTCGTAAAAACCACCAACTCACACTGGGCTTGGCGCGTGGTAGTTTTTGGTACATTCTTCCTGTGTTATTTCCATCCATAAGCAAGGCTCTGGCCCCAGCACTAGGGATAAATAAGATGGTGACGTGATTGACATTCCATTCCACTTTTAAAAATTCTAATTTTAATTGAACACTTAATTCTTAGGACTGGAAGCCAGGTACTGCTCCAGCGACAGTCCCAGCACCATCAGCGTCCCCATCTGGTGACGGCAAAGACCTCGACCAGCAGATCACCAAGCAGGGCGACTTGGTGCGCACGCTCAAAAGCGCTAAAGCTGAGAAGGCTAAAGTGGACGAGGCTGTGAAGGCCTTGCTGGACCTCAAAGCTAAATACAAAGCTGCCACAGGACAGGTGAGAAGCGCACTATGTAAATGACTGCTTTTCCACCAGAGCTGTACGAGGTAGCTAAGCGGTGTGCGAGAAGAAAGTTCACCAATAGGATAACTTCTTTTCCCATTCAATTCAATATAAATATTTATTTTTCTCATCACAAGGTACAAAGTATTGATAAAAGAACTTAATTATATTAATATAACGTGAAAGACTGATGCCTGCGATAGGTAATATAAAATTTAATCTTATTGGTAGATTTTTTTCCTCGCACAGATTTGGAGGAAAAGCAGCCTTATGATCTATGGTCTACATTATGTTTTTGTTATGATGAGTAAAAGCAGATAACGCAAAATGCAGCTTATTTTTATCTAGGTAAAATGCTATCTCACGTTCAAACCGGGGCCAGGGGAGACTCCGTGGTTATTTGGGATCTCCTCCTCTTACCTCCCCAAGCCAATAAAAAGTCTGTGCAAAATTTCAGACAAGTAGAATAATGCTTAGAAAGATTATTATAAAGTCATTTATTTGCATTGTCGGCTTATGTCAATACCATACTATAATAATTTTATTCTATTTTTATTCTTTTAGCATTGTGCCACTTTTCTAGGGGCAGCTTTCTAGGTCCAAGGGTTTGGGCTGGGCATAGATAAGTCAGTAATTCGGTGAGTCATGACTTTTCTTTTATAAGTATTAATGATTGTTCAAAGGACTGGAAGCCAGGTGTTGCTCCAGCCTCTACCCCAGCACCAGCAGCGTCCCCATCTGGTGACAGCAAAGACCTCGACCAGCAGATCACCAAACAGGGCGACTTGGTGCGCACGCTCAAAACCGCTAAGGCTGAGAAGGCTAAAGTAGACGAGGCTGTGAAGGCCTTGCTGGACCTCAAAGCTAAATACAAAGCTGCCACAGGACAGGTGAGAAGCGCACTATGTAAACGACATAGTCGGCAGTCTAAATGGGGGAGATTTAGGCTACTTTTTCACCAGAGCTGTGTATAGTAGCTAAGCGGTGAGTGCATCATACTGTACAGACAATCAGTACTCGTACCAAAAAATTTGGCAAGTCGTTCCTCTGTAAGACCATTCGACTTTGGAATTTTTTGCCGGCGCATGTGTTTCCCAGCTCCTATAGTCCCGGGTCTTTTAAGCGGGGCGTGAAACGGCATTTATGCAGGCCGTCATGAATGGGTGCGCTTGTTAACGTGCGTGTTCCACGGTGAGGAGCGCTCTCATTATTTTGGACTGCATCGGCTGCTTACCATCAGGCAGGATGTGGTTACTATGACATGTCAATATAAAAAAAAGAGTCTTCACGTATTGGTGGTGATCCCACCACCAATAAGATTACTTTCCTAAGAAATCCTATTGGTGAATTTTTCCGCGCACAGCTCTGGTGTAAAAGCAGCCTTATGGTCTAAGGCCCTCGACCTTGACCTGAGCCTCATTAGATGCACTTACATCATGTTCTTGTTATAATGAATAAAAGTAGATAACGCAAATTACATTTTAAGTAGGAACAGCTTATTTTTAGCTAGGTAAAATGCTGTCTTAACACTACAGCGGGGCCAGGGGAGACCCCGTGGTTATTTGGGAATTTTGGGATCTCCTCTTTTTAAGTCTAGCCAGAAAAAAGTTTGTGCAAAATTTCTAGGTCCTAGGGTTTGGGCTGAACGTTGATGAATCAGTTAGTTGGTGACTCAGGGCTCTTCTTTTATATGTATTAATGATTGTTCAAAGGACTGGAAGCCAGGTGTTGCTCCAGCCTCTGCCCCAGCACCAGCAGCGTCCGCATCTGGTGACAGCAAAGACCTCGACCAGCAGATCACCAAACAGGGCGACTTGGTGCGCACGCTCAAATCTGCTAAAGCTGAGAAAGCTAAAGTTGACGAGGCTGTGAAGGGCTTGCTGGAACTTAAGGTCAAGTTTAAGGCCGCAACTGGAAAGGTACATATGTCTTTTTTTTAATTATATAAACATTTCTTGAAATTATTGAGTCTCATTATAATTAATAGGTTTGTGTTTCTTTGTTCATAATCATTGCGTCATAGCTAGCGAGGCATTAAGGATGTCTGCCATGTACTATAATAACAATCATACTAAATAATAATCATTTATTGTTGAAATCCGTCAAACTGCATAACAGTTTATTGGAGATTACTTGCTCACACACTACATGACATTTTGTACAATAATAAAATCGAACCCACTCTTGTTTAAGACTCTTTCTAAGACCCAGCGGTCTAACCGCTAAACCAACAGTAGAAATATAAAGTTTAAATATAATTTTTCTGTTTTAAAAATATTAACTATTTTGTGTTATGTTAAATAGATGATCTTGTCATATATTGTCAAAATATTGTAATATATTGTAAGATAATATTGAATGTGCTATCATTCCTATCAGGTCGTGCTATAAAGATGACCGGCTCAGTGGTAGCTGCTATAAAAACTTATCTAAGTCGCTCTTTATCGGCACCTTTTATTAACAATGTTTAAAATACGCTTTCACAACACTATTCCACGTAACAGCTTATGTGGCTGCAGCTGAGTAAATACATACAACTTGGAAAATATTCATAGTTTTCCCAGTAGTATAATAATATCGGTAGGCATTGGTGTATAATCTTGTTTTATGTACGCGGCTACTCATAATTGTAAGTTTTTCCGAATTAAATGCAGAATACGCTGTGAAATATTTCAAAATAAAATTAAATGTTTTCTAAGTTTACGCAAACAATACACATTGAAATACAATTCTTTATGGATCTACTTGCGATCATTTTACAAATTGTTATTATTATTATTTTATCCGGACGTTTTGAACTCATGTATAGAGGGTTATATACGAGGGTCATATACGTAACGTAGAAGTCCCTGCTCAAGTAAAACCCGCAAAGGGGACCATATACAACAAGTCATAACGCCAGATAAGAACCCGCCGAAGCGCATTCAGTATTTATAAGACTATCATCATCTGATGATGATCACAGCAGCCTAGACTAGTCCACTGCTGGAATAGGTCTCTCCAAGCGCACGCCATTGAGCACGAAGAAGTCATACTCAGGCCAAATTGTATGTACAATTTTGGTAAACAAATTATTCACCATTCTTAGTGCAAATATCTACTGCCAAACATATTTATACTGCTTTTGAGAGAGAGTTACTTGAAAACCACGATTAATGGTGATTGTCTCTCAAGAAATAGTCAAAATCTGTATTTTTGCAAAGATAATGGTGAATACTTTGTCTACAAACATTACAAACATTCTACTTAAAATTTGGCCTGACGAGTGTCTCAAGAAAATAGCCCTTGGACGAATGAAACGGCATGTATTTAAATAGTGTTTTAAACCACATATATGTCCAGGATTGGAAACCTGGTGCGGCGGCGCCTCCGCAATCATCCAACGCCAGCGCTGACGGTCTGTCGTCTCAGATAGCAACTCAAGGCGACAAGGTTCGAAGGCTCAAGAGCGAAAAAGCTGACAAGGCCACTATCGAAGCTGAGGTAATCAAATTAAATTATACTTTATATCCAAAACAACAATGTTTATTTTCGGTAATGGTACACGGAAGCACTCTTAATTGATTAATGTGCTTTATTATTAATGCGCTATTAACATATTAATAATATGATTATTTTACAAATAATTTAACGCAAATATTGTTGCGAACAAATTACAATTTGAAAAAAGACAGTGTTGAATAAAATAAGTAGATAGTGTTGATTAATTTCGGCGAGTTGGATTGAGCCACGATAGCATAGTTGGCAGTGCACCTGACCCGGCATGTCGTGGGGTGCGGGTTTGAATCTCGCTCGCGGATTTTTTTCAACACTTTGTCTTTTTTCAAAAAATATTAATAATAGCCCTGTTAACCTATCCAGAAAAGCTAATATACGCTTGTTTCTAGGTTTATGGGTTCACGTCGGTAGTCGAACGGCGTTGTCGGGATTGAACTACGTTTTTTCGCAATCAACCCGAGCATCCACCCTTTCGGCTAACGACGCTTGTGACAGAATTATTGTTACCAATTTACAAATTCAGTCTGAGGCTAAAAAGAAATAAGTAAGCGTATGTATTGAAAATAATTGATTTTTTTTTAAGTTTTCATGTTGTACTCCCTGTACGCCATGTTAAACGTTAGTAAAAATAACTGGACATCACTGGAGGAGGGTAGCGCATCACAGAACCCAGTTAGCGGATGCCTATGCCAGGAGGCACACCGAATTACGGGACATATAATAAAACCAGAAAACCTTCAGGATCTATATTTATACAGTAATTCAGAATAAAGAGGCTCATTATTAATAAAAAGAACTTTATTGTTAACAGGTTAAAGCTCTGCTTGCTCTAAAAGTTCAGTACAAATCGGCCACCGGTGCAGATTGGACGCCAAGCGCAGCGGCACCGGCGCCCGCTACCAACAAAAAGTCCCAGGTAAACTAAACTGATACTGGATTTTTTTTTAAATGCTTTTCCCTAAGATTCTGTTATTATGATTATTTACACACTACATTACAATCTGATCAGATTGTAATTTGTTCGCAACAATATTTGTGTAAAACTATATGTAAAGGAGCTCGATGGCGCAGTGGTTAACGCGCCCGGTCTGCGAGTGCTGAGGTTAAGCAACTTTCGCAAAGGCCGGTCATCGGATGGGTGACCAAAAAAATTTATCATCTTGAGCTCCTCCGTGCTTCGGAAGGCACGTAAAGCCGTTGGTCCCGGCTGCATTAGCAGTCGTTAACAACCACCAATCCGCACTGGGCCCGCGTGGTGGTTTATGGCCCGTTCTCCCTATCCATCCATAGGGAAGGCTCATGCCCCGGCAGTGGGGACATAAAAATGAGCTGATGATGATGATGATATGTAAATAATTATAAATATAGCTTGCCTAATTCTTAACTGATCTTTCAATATTTGTAAAAATATTAAGACCTGATGTTGATGACGTAGTTGTCGACATTGAATAGGGCTCCTTTGGCTTACAGAGTAAGAGTAGATAGTGTTGATTAATTTTGGCGAGTTGGATTGAGCCACGATAGCATAGTTGGTAGTGCACCTGACCCAGCATGTCATGGGGTGCGGGTTTCAATCCCGCCCGTGGAATATTTTCAACAATTTGTCTTTTTTTTCAGATTCTGTTATTAATCTTAAATACTGATTATGCGTTAGTGATAATATTGTAGTTTAGGCGGCAAGAAACTCAAGGTTCCATAGTGACCGAACTATTATTGAATCGGTTTACGTACTCATGTTCTAAGAGTTGTGGTATCTTGAGCCGAGGCTAGTGCGCAGTGTACACTACACTGAGTCTGAGTGGGTTGTGGCATTGGGAGGGTCGGGAGCTTTTACTCAAGACCACTATGTATGTACATGATGCATATAAATATTATGACTATGATAATTATGATGTCGTCAAAGTAAACACGGCACCTTTTCTATTACAGAAATTGCATTGATTTTTTTCAATTATTAATTAACAAAATTTGCGTTAAAAATGATTTGAACATTTTATAAATAGCTTGCTTATTTCTTAACTGATCTTTTTAATATTTGTAAAAATATTATGATCGGATGTTAGTGACGGTAGTTGTTGACATTGAATGGGCGCCTTTGGCTTTCAAAGTTAAAAGTGTTGAATAGTTTCGGCGGGCTGGTTAGAACCACGATAGCTCAATTGGAAGAGCACCTGACCCGGTATGTCAGAAGGGTGCAGGTTCAAATCCTGCTCGTGGAAATTTTTTCAACATTTGTGTTTTTGTAGTTTGTTCGCAACAAAATTTGCGTTAAAAATTATTTGAACATTTTATAATTATTAATTTCTTATAATAGACAAACTTTATTGTTTGCACTATAATAAAATTTTATATATTTTTAAATGTAGCACTTATAGCATGAATCAAATCAAAATATACGAGTACTGAAAAGAGTTTTAAATTGCACAGAGTCCACCTGCGACTATGAACGGCGCGGACGACAAGGCGTCGGCTCTCGCGGCCGGCGTCGCCAAGCAAGGCGAGCTGGTGCGAGACCTCAAGGCGAAGAAGGCTGACAAGGTAACCACAACCTGCTTTATACAAAACGAGGGCTTAAGTTAGACAATGCTAAAAACAGATACTGTCACTTTTTCCTAATATTTTTCATCATCATCACCAGCTCATATACGTCCCAACTGCTGGGGCACGAGCCTTCCCTGTCGATGGATAGGGAGGACGGGCCATAAACCACCACGCGGGCCCAGTGCGGATTGGTGGTTGTTATCGACTGCTAATGCAGCCGGGATCAACGGCTTTACATGCCTTCCGAAGCACGGAGGAGCTCGAGATGATAAACTTTTGGTCACCCATCCGATGACCGGCCTTTGCGAAAGTTGCTTAATCTCAGCACTCGCAGACCGGGCGCGTTAACCACTGCGCCATCGACCCCCTCAATAATATTTTCATAATATTTTTAGACATAATATTTTAAACACGTATTTAGTCACCTTTAGAACCCTTTAAAGTTTCCATGGTCCCTAAATCAGTGTGACATATAAAGTAGTCAATGTAACGCTATTGGTGTTACGTTACATTAACTGTTCGCTCTTTACCTCTCTCCCGTACTAATAAACAGAGTATAAGCTTTCAATAGTTATATCGTGTTTATCTCTTTTACACTAATTTGAAATGAAGTTTACATGACGGGAACAAAACATTTTTCTTCTATTTCCAAACTTATAGTCTGTTTATCAGTAGTAGATCCCTCAACTATGGAGTACAGTACATTTATAATAGGGTTTAACAAAAATCTATTTGTAGGCGACAATTGACGCAGAGGTTAAGAAATTGCTAGAGTTAAAAACGCAGTACCAAGCGGAGACAGGCTCTGCTTACGCGGCGCCCGCGCAGCCGCGCGACGCCAAACCCAAGGAGAAGAAACCGAAGGAAACCAAGCCTAAGGAAGCGAAACCCAAGGAGGCCAAGCCTAAGGAACCGGTAAGCCAAGATTGATTTATAATAAAACTTTAGGTAACATTTATTTTTACATATTTTGTTTATTACAATTAATACTTAACCTCCCATTCATTCATTCATTCAATTATCTATATCAATGAACATACATTTATAGTGGACTAGCTGACCCGGCGGACGTCGTACCGCTTTGACAGTTTCCATCATTGAGTTAAATATATATCATTGGTTTCCATGACAACAAAACAAACAAATCATTTTGTATTGGAAAAATAAATTGTCGTTTTTATTATTTTATATATATATTTTTTAACATACCTGGGCTCAGCCTAGCCTAGTTACTCAGCGCTAAAGTAGCATTCTAAAGGTGAAAGAATTGTTTAATTCGGTCCAGTAGTTTTTGAGTTTATTCGTTGCAAACACACATACATACATACAAAAATACAAAGGTTTCCTCTTTATATTATTAGTATAGATTGGGTATTAGGTGTAATTTATTTAAATAAAACCTTTTACTTGTAACCCATTATAGGTGTTGTTTCGTTTTCAGTCACCAAAGCCTGATAAAGAAGAGTCATCAACGGGGATCAAGAAAATCACAAGGTTGGGTCTCGAAGCCAGCAAAGACACAGACTTGCCCGAATGGTACACGCAAGTCATCACCAAATGTGAGTATAAGAGCTAGTTTAAAACTTCCTGATAAGCACCAGAAGTCTATTCTGAACGTCACACTCGTAAATATGTATAAAACCATTGCCTGTTGCAATAAACAGAGTATATATAACCCTTTAAGGGGGTGCAGAGCGGAATTTCGAAAATTTACGTGTTTTTAAGTCACTGGTGCTAGGAGCTGAACAGGTCATATACACTAAAAGGACTAGTGTAGGTTAGCTTGATCCTTTCACAAGGTCATGGTTGCCTTGGAATTTGAAACAAATACCCAGAAACTGCATAAACAATACGTAAAAGTAATGATATCTAAAAACTTATTTCTTCAGAAACTTTGTAAATATAGCACAAATGAAACAATGGTCCGACATCAAAATGTTTGTATTGATATTCCGCAGGTCACTGTTGTCTTAGTTTTCAATTAAAAAATATGAATATAAAAATATTAAGACTTTTATTATTTTTTACCCAAACGCCTATGATTTTACGAAAGTAAACATTGCTCTAATTAAATGACCAGCCTACTCTATACAGATATTAGTGTGCGTGCGTATTCGTAGGTAGTCGTGCCCCGTTGTACACTGCCACACGCTGCTCGCTCGCTATCATAAAGAAACTTGAAACTCACAGTTTTCGCTGCACCCCCTTAATAGTTATTCCGCGTTTTATCTATTTTACTCTAATTTGAAATGAGTTTAACATGACGGGTATAAAACACGGAGTATCTTTTCCAAGTCTATACTCTGTTTAATTAGTAACGCGTAAAAAGTATAATAGTAACAGTAAAAAATATAACCTTTTAAGGCAGTGAGATGCCATTCGGGGGCAGGCGTTCCCACCATATGTTGGAAGTTTTTTGTTATTGAGTAATATTAAAAATAAAATAAGCTGATCGTGCTCATTGTTGTGCACTTAGGGAGACCTATGTCTAGCAGTGGATTAGTATAGGATAATGATGATGAAGGTGATGATTAGTGTACAACAATGAAACATTCTACCGCAATCTGTCTGTCTGGAATTTAAACCCTATAGTGTATATGTTAAAGTCCATTTACTTTCGGCAGCCGAGATGATAGACTACTACGACATCTCCGGCTGCTACATCCTGCGGCCGTGGTCGTACTGCATCTGGGACAGGATCCGCACTTTCCTCTCTGGCCACTTTAAGAAGATGGGCGTCAAAGATGGCTACTTCCCGATATTCGTGTCAAAGGTAATGTATATTTATTATAGCCAAATACACAGGGCCGTAGCTAGACTTGAATTTAAGGTAGGGCAGCTGTGGTTACAGGTAGGGCGGAAGTAAAAATGTTACTTGATCTGTTCTGGTCATTCGAATTTTGGTGTCCTTGATTTGTGAACATGTGCGAGTTAGGTTAATACTTAGGTATGTAATTGTCGGGATGATACAAAATTCCCTTAAATTGCGATTTCGAAGTTGGTGCCATAGTAAAAGTTGTTCGTATTGATGGGTGGAATGGCCCTCATTCGGCATTTAAGGGAATTTTGTTACAACCTATATATTATGACTGTAAGACTCAATGGCATTATACGCTATTTTTTCCGTCTTAAATCTGCTTTACAGTACTTTGCTTATTATTAGTTGATTATTAAGGTAAGGCATTGGTATTTTAAGGTAGGGCATTGCCCCACAAAGCCCCCCCTTCGCTACGGCCCTGCATATACATAATACAATTTTATCTTAAATAAAACTAATTTCTGATACATAATGGCGTAGGTATATAACAAAATAACGGCGTACATAAGATATACTGTAAGATCATTTTATGTTGTGTGTTTATATTATTTAGATACACACAAACAGATAGTTATTACAAAACATGGCTAAAAACACTCGGGATAAAATTATCTATGACACAAAAAAAAATTAAACGAAAATCGGTTCATCCGTTTGGGAGCTACAGACAGATACACAGACAGACACGTTAAGCTTTAACACCCCTCTCTTTTTGCGTCGGGGGATAAAAATAGCACTTAACACAAGCAGATTGGATTTTTTTGCAATAATGTAAAGTTTTCGATTTTGTTGGTTTAGTTCCTTGAGTTTTGTTTATAAGAGAATAGTCCATTTAAGGCCTAGTAGTGTACTGGGAGAAATAAGGAAAATATTTGTTGAACCTACAAAGGTTCAACTGCGACATCGGTTAACGGCATGTCACACAACTATCAGTTAAATATCAGTTTGTCTATCCAGAACTGTTTCTTTACCTAACAATCAAAATAACGTCTGAAAAATTGACTATATGATAATATATCCTGGCATCTATGTTTGAGACAGATTCTACACTTCTTTTGAGACATCAGACTAACAATACTTCACCCTACAGGCAGTGTTGGAACGTGAGAAAAATCACATAGCGGACTTCGCCCCCGAAGTGGCTTGGGTCACCCACTCCGGCTCCTCGGAGCTGGCCGAGCACATCGCCATACGACCCACCTCCGAAACGGCCATGTACCCCGCCTACGCGAGGTGGATACAGAGCCATCGCGATCTGCCCTACAAGCTAAACCAATGGAACAATGTTGTCGTAAGTCCCCTTGCTACTTGTCCCCACTCCCGAAATTATTATTTGCCCCGTCTTTGTATAGTGGATACAGAGCCATCGCAACCTTCTCTACAAGCTAAACCAGTGGAACAATGTTGTCGTGAGTTCCCTAGCCACTTGTACCCACTCCCGAAATTGTCATGTATCTCGCCGACGCAAGGTGACTTGAGAGCCATCGCAACGGAAACTAATTATTTGGATAAAGAATTATTTGGAGAGTATTCTGTTAAAGAAGAAGAAAAGACATTTATTGGTATCACATCACAAAACACACAATTAAACATACAACATGTAACAAAAATAATAAAAAATTAAGGCCTCAAACGGCCTTTGTACCAACACCGGACTTTTTGCGGGCGCCGAGAAACTTAAAGGGTTTCTCATGCCGTTTTATCTACATCGTTAGAGGGTTTCTAGAGAGAATGGCATAATTCACTTGTGCTTGTCCCTTGTGTAGTTGCATTTTGAGGATCGGGCGGGTCCGTATTAAGAATATTATTATCCTTCCCAGCGGTGGGAGTTCAAGCAGCCGCAGCCGTTCCTGCGCACGCGCGAGTTCCTCTGGCAGGAGGGGCATACTGCCTTCCGCGGGCCCGCTGAAGCCGGCGAAGAAGTTCTACAGATACTCGGTAAGTTGTACTAGCCTGTCATCATCGTATATGTTGTAATTATAAACTATTAATCGGGTTAAGCGGTTAGGGTAACCCGCAATGGGTGATTGACCCGTAAATATGATTAATCTGTGTACATTTTGGATTAACCCGTATCATATTGCTGATTAATCAGAACCGCGCGGGTAAACTATCGTCTATCTCTCTTCTAACAATAAAAAAATAACGAAAGTGAATCTTAAGTGTGGACCGCTTTTCGGTCCCTGGTTGTAATACTAAGCAGTCCCAAATGTAATGTCATGACGTGCCTTTACAGTCTCACTCGTAAAGTCATGACGTACCTTTACAGTCCCACACGTAAAGTCATAACGTACCTTTACCGTCCCACACGTAAAGTCATGACGTACCTTTACATTCCCACACGTAAAGTCATGACGTACCTTTACAGTCCCACATGTAAAGTCATAACGTACCTTTAGCTATTAAACAATGACTCAAGAGTTAATAAACTCTTGAGTTACTTGGGAATTTGAATAAAACCGTTACTTTTTGAAATCCAAATATTGATTGCTTGTATGTTTGTAAAAAAATAACAAGAATTAAAAAAAATATATATCTATCTATCCCCATTTCCCTATAGATCTATATGCGCGCGTGTACGAAGAACTGCTAGCCATCCCGGTGATAAAAGGCCGCAAGACCGAAAAGGAGAAATTCGCTGGCGGTGATTACACCACCACCGTCGAAGCCTACATCCCCGCCAGCGGCCGCGCCATACAGGTAATTAATTAATTAATTAATTTATTTATGAATAGATTAGGTACCATATAAATAAACTTACAGCCTGTTCAGCCACACGCTTTTATGATAAACTAATAGTAACAATAACACATTTAAGTGACAACGCTCTGTACATACCTGAACAAAAACTTAAAGTTCACAGTAGTAACTCTTATTGTATGGCAGTAAGGCTTTATAATAACCTTCCAGATAATCTTAAAAAACTTAATCTGAACGCCTTTAGAAAACATTCGTATAAGTACTTTGTCCAGGAGTGTTACTATTCAGTGTCCGATTTTATTAAGGATAAGTAAATAAATCTATCATAAATATAATTTATTTAATGTATTAATTTATAATGTGATATATTAGAATGTAATTTTGAATAATGAAACTAGGTATATAAATATCGTAACTATGTTAGTAATGCTATGGATTAATGAATAATAATGATTTTAATAATAATAGTAACATACCTATGTACACACTCTATAAATACAAATTTGATATTTTTAAATGAATTAATTGTACTTTATTATAAACTTTGCATGTCTACATGGCAGAATATGTGAAACTATATAAATATGACCAACTTCTTGTAATACCAACCATATTCTTAGCAAATAAAATATTCTATTCTATTAAATATAAATTAGAAAACAATATAACAACAATTTTGTTTTGATTGAACATTGAATTTAAGATTGAACATTGTTGCAGCTAGACAGGTTGACTTCCAACTTTTCATATTGTTTTTTCTGGTTATTTTACCGCGGAATTCAAGACTTTCCCTAGAACAATTTGAGTGGTAACATGGATAATATGGAGTATATTTTAGTATTTTCAGCAGTAGAGCACAAAATTTCTGATAAGTGTCAAAAATTAGGAACTATTATTACTAATTATAATAAATGTGATAAAGGGAGCCACAAGTCACCACCTCGGGCAGAACTTCTCGAAGATGTTCGAGATCGTGTATGACGACCCGGAGACCCACGAGAAGGCGTACGTGTACCAGAACTCCTGGGGTCTCACCACCAGGACCATTGGTGAGTCACCAGCAGTAGCCTTTACTTTCCTATACGGACATACAGTAGCACATGCGGAGACAAGGCCATAAGAGTTTGATTCACACCGAAGTGGCAGCGGCGGGCAGTTCCACTGTCAAACCATTTTAAACTTTATCTTTATTAGATAATGCATAGTATCGCTTGAAAGAGTAAGGTCGGACGCGCGGCTGCACTAATTCTAGGTTTCATTGACTAGACCGAAATGCAAATAAAACTCGCATTAGTACTTGTATGGCAATGTCTTTAAGAGGCCTATCACAAAATGCGTGCGCTCGCGCTTTCTCAGTACTACGAGCGGCCGACGCATCGCAAAAGTAGCATTTTGTGCAGTTTTTTTAAGTTAAATTTATTTTAAGTTTAAAAAATTTTATCGTTCAAAAAAGTATACAATATGTTGATTTGCACCTGCGCCATATTCATAGCAGCGGTCATATTGCTTATACTTATTACAAATAAATTATAAAAAAAATATGAAAAAAGAAAAAACATATTGTAAAAATATGTAAATGGGCAACGGGGGTAGGTGCGTATGCGTAAGCGTAAGCTTAGGCCACTTTACGTAAGGTCGTCTTTTTTTGTATTCGGTCGTCGAATTTTTGTATCTGACAATGATTATACACATTTATATTCGCGTCAGGTGTAATGGTGTTAGTCCACGGCGACGACCGCGGGCTGGTATTACCCCCACGCGTGGCCGACGTGCAAGTCATCGTGGTGCCGTGCGGTATCACTGCCTCCAGCTCTACCGAAGACAGGAACACCCTCATGGACTCCTGCAAGAGATTAGTGGACGAGTTCGTGGAGGCCGGCATCCGCGCCGAAGGGGACTACAGGGATAATTACTCGCCCGGGTGGAAGTTTAACCACTGGGAGCTGAAGGTATGTTTTGTGGTGTATATGTGTCAGGCATATGTTCACGTCAGCTATCTAAGACAACTGCTCGCCCGGGCGGAAGTTTAATCACTATAGCACTGGGAGCTGAAGGTATGTTTTTTTAATATGCTCGTGCTAAGACCCTTGTGCCAGGAGTTGGTTCACATACTGATGTGAACCAATTCCTGGCACAAGGGTCTTAGCGCTACTAGACTACTGAGTCTAAAGTGATTATGGGGATAGAACCACGAACTCTCGTATTAATGTAGATCACGAAGGTCAAGTGCTTCTCCTAAATATCTTCATATCCAAAATTAAGATCCAACTCTTTAAAACCAATAAGTCAATTTTAATTAAACTTACGACGCTTAACGAAAATACAGACAGAAGTCTAAATAATTTGTACAATTTAAAAATACCGTTTAGTAACTGAATTCACTTGTGATTCAAAATCTCTTCATATTTAGAAGAATAACTTGGCCTTCAACTAGCATGAAAGTTTTTTTATTAATTTAAAGTTTTCCATCGTAGATTTTGAATCACAAATGAATTTATTTACTAAACAGTATTTTTAATTGTATAAATTATGTATTTTTCTTAAGCATCGTAAGTTTAATTAAAATTGACTTGTTGGTTTTAAAATATTAGATCTTCAACTTTTTTATGAGATATTGTTGAATTGAATAAATACTCTGTACCTAATGTTTCGTACAAAAGTTGCAGTTTCATTTGTGTGTTGACGTCACCCAGGGCGTGCCCATTCGCGTGGAGCTCGGCCCCAAGGATCTGGCGCGCGGCGAGCTGGTGGCGGTGCGCCGGCTCACGGGCGACAAGCTCACGCTCAAGCGTGGCGATGCGCCCGCTCACCTCGTACAGCTGCTGGAGAGCACGCACCACGAGATGTTCGCCAGGTGAGTGCACTGCTCGCAGAGACGGATATAACCATGTATAGGCCTGTAGGCACTGTATAAGTATATACAAACTAATAATGGGAGAGGATCCTGGAGTTCTGTATGACAGGTTTATCCCAGCTCAGACTCCAGTCTCTCACAAAGTGTCATCACCCAATGTTGTTTTGTATCATAAACTGTTACAACCTACTTTGTGATGAGTAAATAAAAGAGTTTTGTATTGTATTGTATTGTAAAGGGCATAGGGCATGTAGGGAATATCTTTTAGGAAAACCGACTTTATTATGTTTTGAAGTGTTACACAAAAGATCCCCATGCCAAGGTTCAAAATGCTACTGTGAGAGGGAAACCTCAGCAGGCCCCGTTAAGATAGGAAAACCAAAAATAATGATACTAACCCCCTTATTCATAAAAATTATTTAAGCATTATTTAGTTAAATATTGTTTTGTCAACATCACACAAACATCATTTTGAATTTGAGAACAAAAGACAAAACAAAGTAAATTTTGCTTAAATAATTTTTATGAATAAGGGGGATAAAATTTAAGATAACCTAAAACTAACTAATTTAGTATTTTTCTGTCAACAGAGCAACAAAGGACCGCGATGCAAGATTATCTGTTGTTACAAAGTGGAATGATTTCACCGAGGCCCTGGAGCGAAAACACATTCTCTTGTCACCATTCTGTGGAGAAATATCATGTGAAGACAACATTAAGAAAGACAGTGCTAGGTCAGTGTTAATTTTTTTAGTTATTGGCTAGTAGTAAATCTTTTTGGACTCTTTTTAAAGTCTCTTTCTTTACAGAACTGATGACGATACAACTACTGATGTCAAGGCTCCAGCAATGGGTGCTAAGTCTCTATGTATACCATTTGAGCCAGCTCGGCAGCTCAATGACTCCGATGTCTGCATCCACCCAGCTTGCAAGAGTAAACCTAAGTTCATAACGCTATTTGGACGCAGTTACTAGAACTATTTAAAGGTGCATAAGAAAATAATATAACAATTTTTATTATTAAATAATTTAATGTTTGATACAAAAGTTGCAGTTTCATTTTTTTTTAATTTTACCTTATAATATTCATTCATATTTCTGAATGCTGTCTTCTAACAAGCGTATTCTCTCCTTTTTTGCATTAAGTAATTGAACAAATTTTCCATACAATGTTGTTTCTAACGATGACTTCATGTTTACAAACTCTTCTAATTCACATCTACTTTGCTCAACTCTATTTGAAAGAGTGAGATTTTTTCTTTCAAATGTTTCAATGAGATCTCGAAGTTCTTTATTTTCAGTCAGCAAAAAGTCTATTAAACTGTCTTTTGTCTCCGTTTCATCATCGAGAACAAGATCAACGGAACCATACGGCATTTCTGTTAAATCACTAAAAACCTTTTTCCAGCTAAATTTTGCTTTACTTTCTCCAGGAATACAAACAAAATCGAAAATAAAGTCATCGCGTCCGCCTGAGAGGCCTTCCATAACGTTGCTGTTATATTCTTCTTCTGGTTCTTCAATTAAGCTGGCGAATCCTGAAGAACATTTTCCAGACCAACTGTTGCTGCCATCATACAATTTTATATAAAATAGGCAACCTTGACTGTTTTCCCAAAAAATTCTGACATATATATTTTGTCCTTTAACATTTAGTTTGCATATTGAAATGTGGCTATTGGTATTTGAGCCCATTTTAACGCATATTTTAAAATAAAATATACAAAACTCATCGGTTGATGTGAACCGAGCCCGGCTAAAGTAAACATTTACTTGGCTTGCACCAACCAGTGTACCTGACTGACAGTGACAGGCTGAGTGACAGACAGACTGGACTGACCATAGAGAAATATAAATATTATTCAACAAAACATTGCCAGCATTACAGTATACACTAATGCACTGAACAATTATGTAACATAGACTGCTCAGTGTTGCCAGTGGCCCATAGTCAAAAGTAACACGAGGCGGTGCAAAAAGTAAAATTTTCACTAGAAAAGTAACATTAACTTTTTTTTTATTTATTATTATTATTATCTACCACATAAGGCATTTGATTACACCAAAAACTTTCTAATGTGGTCTAATTCAATAAGTACCTATACCTATTATTTTTATTATTATTTATTGTCACATACAAACAGGTTACAATAACGAAAGTAACTTCCCTGACCTCCAATGCTAGGTATACTACCGGTAGGTATGCCCGAGGTCAGTGCCTTCCTTCAGAAATCAGTAGTGTTAAAACTTATTGATCAAAGTAATAAAAGTAATAAATTATCGAACTTTAAAAAACACAAATGTTGAAAAAAATTCCACGAGCAGGATTTCAGAATGTCAGAAGGGTGCAGGTTCAAATCCCGCTCGTTGAAATTTTTTCAACATTTGTGTTTTTGTAATTTGTTCGCAACAAAATTTGCGTTAAAAATTATTTGAACATTTATCGAACTTTGTTTTCAAAGTTCGTTAAAGCGACCTTCGCTATCTCTCGTAAGAAAGAAAAGAAAATGGACAAAAAGTAAATAAACAAAAGAGGATGAAACTATATTGCGTTCCGTTTCACGTTTTTCTTTGTATGCTGGAAAATATTTAATTATAGGTACCTATATTTTTTTCCAGTTCTCAAAATAACGTAAAAGTAACATTTTGAGTCGTGTAACATGGAAGTAACATGAGATGGTCAAAAGTTACGTATAATGTTACAAAAATAACATCTGGCAACGCTGCTGCTGCTGTACAGATATTTCTCTTTTTTTTCCTTTGGAACCTAAAGAGTCCCATACAGCGTAGTATTTCGATACCACGCGGGGAAGAAAGATTGTAAACACTATTTTTGGCGAAAATGAGTTAATGATGCAGTTTTGTATAGAATTTCAAGCTCTATCAATCTGTTTTCAAAATTTCAATAATTAAAAAAAAATGTGCTATACGACCCACATATTTTTTCATATCTTAACCCAGTTTTTTGAGTAAATAATGGTGTATATGCCAATTGCATCGGATCGTGAAGTTGATTTGGGTGTATCACTATTAATAATGCAGAATGTTTGGGTGTAAAAGCCAATGTAATAAGTATTTCGCTGCCCTATTATTGCTTTGTACTAACTCCACTTTTTAGGTATTTTATTTTTTTTGTACCATGTTAAAGAAGTAATTTTTCTGTACTATACAGCGTTGCCAGAATGTTACTTTTGTAACATTTTACGTTACTTTTGACTATCTCATGTTACTTCCATGTTACACTAGTCAAAATGTTACTTTTACGTTACTTTGAGAACTTGATAAAAATATAGGTACACCTATAATTAAATATTTTCCAGCATACAAAGATAATCGTGAAACGGAACGCTTCTTCATTTGTTTATTAACTTTTTGTAAAATTTTTTCTCTTTCTTACGAGGTAACGAAGGTAGCTAATGCACTTTGAAAACTATGTTCGATAATTTATTACTTTTATTACTTCGATCAATATAAGTTTTAATACTACTGATTTCTGAAGGAAGGCACTGACCTCGGTGATACCGGTAATATACCTACCATGGCATAGTCAGGGAAGTCACTTTCGTTATTGTAACCTGTATAATAATAAAAATAATAGGTAAACTTATTGAATTAGACAACATTGGATTGGATCCATTGTTTTTCTTTCTTTCAAAGCTTCAAGAATGGAATAGAAAGTTTTTTGTGTAATCAAGTGCCTTATGTGATATAAAATAATAATAATAAATAAAAAAATTTAGTTACTTTTCTCGTGAAAATGTTACTTTTTGAACCGTCTCGTGTTACTTTTCAATATAGACTACTGGCAACACTGGTACTATAACCACTGATCGGATCGTAAAGTTTTTGTATAGTCACTGAGATACGCATAATAAGATTGTTCTACGTCCAGGTATTGAAGAGATGTGAAATGCATTGTTTTGTTCTATATCCATAAACAGTTTATTTTGAATCTGATGGTACAAAGCTATATTATGAAACTTTGCACCTTGCTTTGTTCTATATCCAACCATGTAAATTTTATGAGGAAGGTACCTACATGCCAAATAAAGATGACTGACTGACTGATTGATACGTAAAGATAGATTATATGATTGTATTATATTATTCTATTTTTTACGTATTACATACTATTTAGTATAATGGACGAAGTAACGATTTACTCCCACTTCATCATGTTCTCATTTAATCCTTTTAAGTTTATTCTATTTATTATTTTCCCATTCCATCATGTTTACTTTGAAAAAAAAAACACAAATAAAAAGACTTTATATTTATTTTACTAAGTACTAAACATTGTGCAATAAAAACTAAAAATAACTAAATTTAAATAATTTTATTCAATAAAATTAGTTAACTTTTGAAAAAAATTGTAATAAATGTAAGTACTTATTATTACCTATTACTTACATATAAAAAAACAGCCTTTTAATAAAAATTGTTGCTAACTTAACTTAAAAAACTGCTTCTTTAATTTAAAGCTCTTGACGGTGTAGCTTTTTCATCCAAAGCTATTTTATAATTATTTTAGCTATTTTATTTGCTCTTTTTAAAGTTTTTAACGTTTTTAAAGTTTTTTTTAATAAATGTAGTTTTCTTACACCTGAACGTAAGTTTTCTTTATTTTACAGTATAGATAACATTCCAATTTTGCTTGAGATAATGTTTTCGTCACTGATATTTAGCCACTGGATAGCACTTTCTAATTTTGTTGTCATTTTGTTTCTTAAAGAATTAACCTGTTTGATAACGATAACACTTCTTTTTCTCGGGGCTATGAATGATGTTATGTACTTTTTGTGCAATTCTAACTTAAAATATTTTTAATCAGACTTAAAACACAAGAGTCAATGTTTACATGACGGCAGCGCCATTTAATAATTAGAAAATTATAAATTTATTTAAACACAAATAAAAACACAATCAATAAATTTATTTTCAACGAATGTTTTGTTTATTCATTCTTATTTTTTTATTTAAGTAGTATTTATAGTCATCATAAATGAGGAGATTTTTCCCTTCAAAGGGAAAAAAAAATTTATGTTTTATATTAGTTGCCACCTTAGATGTTGCCACTATATCGGTCATTTTGTTTATTCAACTATGAATAAATTTTAGATAAACAAATTTATAGACAGAACATTTTATACTATTGATTTTGTGTTTATTTTTTTTAATTTTAATGGTCAACTTTTGAGTCTTGTACCCTGTTACTTTTTATAACTATTATGTTTGGTAATTTTTTTGGTAATTCTTTGACAGAATTATACTTAATAACGACATATTGTCTTATTGTTTTAAAATATAAACATGTCTCATTTCATTTAAAACATTTTTAATTGATTTTTTCCAATCAGTCCTTTAATTTATATACATTTACATGTACTTAGTACTGAAATTATTTACTCTGAGGTAATACTATATTTAATATTGCTTTGTACTAAGTAAGGATAAAGAACAGAACAATAGTAAAAAAATTAAAGTACAAAACAATAATGTCATAGGTTTGCTAATTTTGGACTACATAGTACAAAAGTAATTTAAATTTTATTTCATTATTATTATTAAATATGTTCAAAAACCAGTGTAATTTACATGGAACAACTCCTCAAAAACCTGTTTAGCCAATGGGGCACATTAAAGTTCAGATTAGTATTACATAAGGGATGTATGATTTTTCAAAACTTTGGATGTCGATAACTCGAAACTAAGGCGAGTGGAGTTGGTACAGAGCAATAATAGGGCAGCGATTTGTCTTTTACGCCCTTTTGATTTATGAGAAATAATGAAATATTTAATTTACGCCTTTTTTTATATAAGAAAATAGGCCTCTGCACCAGAAGGACAGATAAGCATAAGGCTGCTCGCCCACGTACTACTTTTTGTAGCTCACAAAATCGCAACTACTTTTTCGGCGACTTTTGTAAGCGATTTTGTGAGCGACTCAACGCACACTTGCGTCACTTTGTCGCTGGCTATCGTGGGAAGTGCACTTCATGGATTTACAGAGGAAGTTGGATTTACATAGAAAGGTGTGTGTCTGGTTATATTTGAGGAACAGAAGAAAAACAAGAAGGTTCTGGGTTGATTTAATAATTTCGCAGAGATTACTAAAGGGATTATTTCATATTCGTCATGCTGATCTAAGACTTCAACCGAAAAAGTTTTTTAAATATTATAGAATGTCAATCAATACATTTGATGAGCTTCTGTCATTGATAGAACATGGCATAACACATCAGCCTTAAACACTAATAAAAATACCTATCAACGTATTTTCAAGTGTAATTTTCCCTAAAAATATTTCGTGATAAAAATCACTTAAGAATACCTAAAATTCACCTATCAACGTACCTACACAAAATGATAATTCGACAGTAAACCGTTTCTTACTTACTTTGTACGGATTTAGAAAATCAATAATTGATTTTATAATTTCTAAATAATACCTACTAAGATTTTTTAATAAATTAGATCAACCTACCGAAACTTGCTTTTTCTGTCTTGTTAAACGTTGCCCATCTACTATTCAATTTTAAACATATTTCTTCCCATAACATTTTCTTTTTATTGCAATCGTGATACTCTTGCAATCCTGTGTCGTATAAGGCAGACCGCTTTTCTACTTCTTCGATTAAAATGTCGATATCGACACCCATTGTCAAGACACGTCCTTCCTTAGCTTGAGTACGCGGCCGACTGTCGCTGAGTAGTGTGCGTCTGCGTTGCTAGATACATTTCCGAACGTTCCATTTCACATCGACAATCGCGTCGCCCGGGAGGCAGCGATTTTGTTCTAGAGCTACTTTTTGTAGCCGGTGGGCGTTGAAGTATTGAATTCTATATGTTCCATATTTTACTACAAAATAATCGCTCAGCGATTGTCGCTCGTGGGCGAGCTCCCTAATACCGGAATAGCAAAATCCCAGATTAGCAGGACAGATTTGCATAAAGGCAGAAGTACAGACCCACACAGAAAATAAAAATAATGAATAATTACAATTCGTAAAATTTTATTTGAAAATGTTCAAATAATTTTTAACGCAAATTTTGTTGCGAACAAATTACAAAAACACAAATGTTGAAAAAATTTCCACGAGCAGGATTTGAACCTGCACCCTTCTGACATTAATATTTTACATTAATATAGGTAGGGCGAATTAGCCCTACTACTACTACCTACAGTTTGAAGAACGGACAAAAATAATGGAGACTTCCTTATGACAATTTTTTTTTCGGAACAACTGTCCGGGTTTCCGTACATCGCATAAGAACATTAAAAAGTAATATTATTAATACAGTAATTGATTTTATTATTTATGTTGTATCCTGGAATTGCCGAAAATCAGTAGACGTGTTTTTTATTGTTTTCAAAAATGAAAGACAATCCCGCTATTATAGATTACTGGTAAACGAACGGCATTGTTCCACTTCCGAGAAATTCGAGGCTGCCCAAGTCTTGCAAGACATGAGCGAGACAAGAATAGATATAGACACGCGCAAAAAATAAATGTAATCCAATATATAACGACGAGATGGTCTTTCATTTTGGAAAACAATAAAAATCGTGTCTATTTATTTTCGGCAATTCCGGGATACAAAATAAGTAATAAAATCAATTACTGTATTGATAATATTAATTTTTAATGTTCTCAAGTGATGTCGGGAAACCCGGATAGTTATTCCGAAAAAAATATTGTTATAAGGAAGTCTCCATTAATATTTGTCTATGTTCTTGGAACTTTAGGTGAATTAGCTCTACCTATTCCGATCACTGATTATTAGTTTTAGACGAATTAATTAGTCTTTGTAACTTTAGCCAAACGTATCAAACATTCTATTGCAGAAATTTTGTCATTGAATAAACTCGTGATAACTTGATAATTTTTTTTATCCTTAAGTGTAGTAGGTAAGATAAGAACGTTTTTGTTTGCTTCCGGTCAACTTCAGATTTTGAAAGTATGCTTCTTTTTTTAACAGCTGAATAAACAAGAAGAGTGAAGGTTCCGCAGGTATTTTTGTATTAATCCTCCGGTGCCATCCCTCTACACCAGGGGTTCCCAACATTTTTTTGTCTACTGCCCACTTTAAGAATATTTTATTTTGTAACGCCCTCCTTTTCAAACATACTTAAAAACCGTTAAAAACTTATAACTGATTATTGAAACGCAACTTTATAGTATTCGGACAGAGTATCTTTTATTGAAAATAAATCAAACATAATCAATTCTTATATAAAAACTAATGTGAAGGTTGAATCTGATGCTGTTCAATAAGTTTGTTGATATCAGGTTCCAATTTACTCAAAAACAGCCGCAAGTCGCCACGTTCGGTAACACGCAAACGATTTCTCTTTTTAGTAAGCAGCGTTGCCACAGCAATAAATCCACGTTCACACAAATATGACGATGGGAATGCTATCAAGAATCGTTGAACAATTAACCACAATCCAGGGTACAATTGCGGGATCGGTTTTTGTAGCCAAAATTCTTGATATCCATTTTTGAACTTGATTTTTATTTCTTCGTTTGTTGTCAATTCTATAAGTTCTTCTTCCAGCTGAGGTGACATTGCTGTGTTGACATTTGAAAACGGATCCAACACCCAGTCTGGTATTTCCAAGTTTAAAATGTCCTGCTATCGTTCGGTGAAGTCAATGTGGAGGTTTTCCAAATGTTGGCAGTAGGCAAACAAGTCGTCGTTACTGCAGGATACTGATAAATTCGGAAAATTGTGAAACTCACGTCTGCCCATATTCTTTTTGTGCAGAAGCAGTTTGGCTGCGAAAGCAGCAACGACATTTTTTGTTTTAATTAAATTTAGTTCATCGCCTTGCAGTTGGAGGTTCATGTCGTTGAACAATTTATACAGGTCTGTCATGTAAGCTATATTATTCTTTGACGTTATGAGCTTGTTGCGCAGTTCTGTATCTTTAGTTTCCAAGAACTCTATCACAGAGTCAAACAGGTTGTAAAATCGAATCAGACAATTGCCTCTTGACAGCCAACGAACTTCAGTATGAAGCAACAAACGGTTGAAATCTTCGTCATTAGTAACACAAAGCTGATGAAATAATCTATCATTCAAAGAGCTGCTGCGGATTTTATTGACTGCTTTGATGACATATTGCAGTGATTGAAATAGTCGTTCACTTAAGTTTCTAGCAACCAAATGTTGTCTATGAATAACGCAATGTATAGCAAGGACATCTGGAATTTTATTCTTTAAGTACGCTATGAAGCCTTTATGGCGCCCTGTCATAGCCGGAGCGCCATCCGTAGCAACTGATATAATATTTTTCAAAGGAATCTCTTTCTCTTCACAAAACTTTTCCAATGTATTGAATATGGTTTCGCCTTTTGTATCTGTCTCCAAATTTCTGGCAAACAATAGTTCTTCACGTATTTTCTCATCTTTAATAAACCTCACGTAAGATAGCAACAACGCTTCATTAGCTGGTAAAGTGGACTCATCGAGCTGAATTGAGAATTGACTTGTCCTCAGATGATTGCACAATGATTCTTCAATGTTTTCAGCCATTTCATCAATTCGTCTTTGCACAGAATTATTACTCAAAGAAATTTTTCGGATAATATTTGCGGCCGGTTTATGAAGCACAGTAGTTATTACTTCCTTTATTGCTGGCAAAATTAACTCTTCTCCGATGTTGTGTGGTTTGCCTTTTTGAGCAATTAACAAAGAGATATTGTACGAAGCTCGTAGTCCGTCGTCATCTTGCTTAGCAGCCGCCGAAAATAGTTTTGATACACTTGGCTGAGTATTATGCTTTTTCTCTAGGTCTTGAAAATATGCTACATTCTTGTCTTTCTTATCTGGATGCATTTTATTCAAATGATCTTGCAGTCTTGAAGGCTTCATTGCTTCGTTCGAAAATGTTTTTAGACATAGAAGACACAAAGGCGACGACGGGTTTGTGGGATTTTCAATAAATCCGAATTTAATATATTCCGCAGAGTATTGCCGTCTCTTCTTTTTTACTTCTTTTTTACTCAGACATTCTTAACAAAGTGATAATAACAGTCCTTAATTGTGGCGTGTGTATAAACGTATTTGACAGCATTTATGGTTGCCAATTCGAAATCACATTTGTAGACTGTAATATTTATGTTAAATAGGTATCTAAGTGTTCAAATAATTTTTAACGCAAATTTTGTTGTGTTGAATAATTTTGGCGGGCTGGTTAGAACCATGATAGCTCAATTGGAAGCGCACCTGACCCGGTATGTCACAAGGGTGCAGTTACGTAGTAACTATTAACTAATCTGTGGTGCAGGTTCAAACCTGCTCGTGGAAATTTTTTCAACATTTATGGTTTTTTTTAGGTCTCTAAGTATTAAGAAAAATCTTCTATACGTATTTTTTGATTTGTTTGGTAACAGAGTGTAAATAAGGAGTACAAAACTAACAGTGTTTTCGTCATTACTTGTAATGTCTACGTGCAAGGTATAAAGCTAATTATGATCCATCGCCGTAAAATACTTTAAATTTTGTTAGCAGTTGCTTAACCAATGGAGTTCCAAAAATTATAATTCTTTCATCCACACCATCATCATATAAAAAAAATTATCTACTAATCAGTGTGGCAATTAAAATAAAATATAACAAAATTATAATTATACTATAGTCAATTTTGCACTATATTGATTCGATTACATTGGTTTTTAAGCCCAAAATCCGATTAGACTGTCAAGATAAACATAGTTAGTTTTCTGAACAGGCGTATCCACCATTTCATTCAATTTTTTAGGTCGTAACTCCATGCTAACTTTGAACTTATGAGGCTTGTTCCAATTCAAAGTATATGGCGTTAAAATCATTTAAAACCAAAGACTTAACAGTTTTTGGAATAATTATAAAAAAAGTTATGAGCCAAAACTTTTTTGTCACATTTTTTGCGTCTCCTGAAAAGTTGCGATTTTGGTGTTTACGACCTTTCTTCCCAGAGGTATCGATTTATTAAAAATATAGGTGGCCGAGTGGCAAACCGCTCGGGTAGCCATCCTGGGTTGAATTCCCGTGCAGGCCAGAGATCTGTGGTTTAAATAAGCTATTTACTACATAAAATAATAGTTATGTGATTGTTTAATGCGTAATTCTTTTAATTTTTGAAAAAAGATATTGCACTGCTTTAGTTTATTTGTAAAATTGAAAATTGCCAGGAAATTCTCATTTAGCAGACATCCAAATAAAATTCTATATTATTTTTAGCGACGAAAACTAACATTGGGCTTAATGTGTCGAATACTTGTGGCACTAATAACGATACATAAGTTAATATTCGCTTATTTTCAAATTGTTATAAATCGTACTTAATTTTTGCTTTGAAATTATCTTTACTTACGAAATTTGAAAACCTAGCAATCCACTAAGAGCAAAAGTCTGTTTGTCTGTTATTCCTCATCTCTTCATGCAAATACAACTGAAACGATTTAAATGGTGAGAGACATAAGTTTTTATTGTGATGAAACAGTTTAGTGTCTTACTCTCTTTCTTATAAATAGCTTGATCGGACAAGATAAAATTTGATCTCAGTTCCCACTCGAGCTTCCTGAGACTTGTTGATTTTCTAGTAAAATTTTATCTTGTAACTATTTAAATCGTTGTAAATGCAAAATAAAAATAATAGAAATAGCTTGATTGAAATTTAAGATAGCAGTATCTCTGGATGATGTATTTCTAAGCAAAATAGTCAAATTCTCGCTTAAATAATTATTTCTATAATCATCATCATCATCATCATCATCAGCCCATAAACGTCCCACTGCTGGGCACAGGCCTCCCACATGATCAGTAGCACGTGGGGATATTTGGGCCATAACCCACCACGCTGGCCCAATGCGGGTTGGTGGGTTTTAACGACTGCCATCTTACGACAACAACCAGGACCAACGGCTTAACGTGCCTTCCGAAGCACGGAGGAGCTTGAGATGTTTTTAATTGATCACCCATCAGGCGACCCGGCATTGCGAAAGTTGCTTAACGGGCAAGATCGCAAGCCGAACGCGCTAGCCGCTGCGCCATCGTGCTCCTAACTCATTTCTATAATAGTAAGTTTGATTTTTAAAAATTCGGACTTGCTCTTGCCAAACGGTTGGTTGTAGTCTGCTCCGTAGTCAAGGTCTAATTAAAAACCAACACATCGAATTTTAACGATATACCTTGAACTAAAGTTATGAATAAAACTAGTATTATTCAATATGTATGGTTTGATTTGTGTAAAACATCTGTTACAATATCAATGCAAGTTAGTAGGAATAATGTGTACTTTGTCACCCTTAACAACGTCGTACGTTTTCGTTTCAGTTTTATCTAGAGCCTCCGCTTCAATTCTTTTTAAGCTCATTAAATGTAAAAACTTATCGCAAAGAGTTTTTTCCATTTCAATTTTCAGGTTTAAAAACTCTTCAGTGTCTTTTATACATTTAAAATAATCAGCCCTTATAGATGTATATTTATGCTTTAGATCTTCAACTTTTTCTTTCATAAACTTGTTTAGCACAAGTAGTATTTCAAATAAGTCGGGGCGAGTATTTGTTGGTGATTCATCCAAGTCCATAGGTAAAAACCCTTCCATTACTAAGGAATCCTTATACTTCTTCTTCCAATAAAAGAATCCACTCTTCAGTTCATACTGATAATCTTCTTTTTGCTGAGATAAGCAACGTTTGGCATTTTTATAATACTCATTTTCAGAAATGTGCAAGTTTTTACTGAATCCTGTCAAGCGGTTGGATGAAAACTTGCCTTTCCAAAGTTGTTCTTTTGTAAACAGATACATTTCAAAGGATTTAGGTTGCCATCCGATCAATAAGTAAAAGCGACCACTTGAAATATTTATTTTAGCCACAGTGATAGATTCATCGATGTCCATTCCTTTATTTCAATATTTATAAGTACTAAGAATATAGTTAGCTTTTAGTTAATTTTAAAGGAACATACATTGGCGTGCTTTTTTCAGGATTTGATACGTTAAATTTTTGAATATTGGTGTTGTCAATGATAGAGGATTTGTCATGATTACGTCATTAATTATGTATATTTTTATTTTATCGCTGGTCCGGTTCGGTTGGCTGAGGTTAGTTAGTCATTATTCTGAGGATTAAGTTTTAGTGGTTGGTGGTGGTTACTGGTACTTATCTGATTATAGGTAGGTAGTTAATTTACAGTTTTAAAATATGCTAAACAATGTATAATTCATATTTTTACTTTACTTTCCAGTGGAAATCATTCGCTTGATTGTGAATTAAGTGAACCTATTGAGGTCATCATCATCTCATCATCAGCTCATTTTATGTCCCCACTGCTGGGGCCTTCCCTATGGATGGATAGGGAGAACAGGCCTTAAACCACCACGGGCCCAGTGCGGATTGATGGTGGTTAACGATTGTTAATGCAGCCGGGACCAACGGCTTTACGAGCCTTTCGAAGCATTCGATATGATAAATTTTTGGTCACGCATCCGATGACTGGCCTATGCGAAAGTTACTAAACCTTATCAATCGCAGACCGGGCGCGTTAACCATTGTGCTATTGAGCTATTCTCTGTTAATATAAGCTCAGAACAATAAATTAAATTATAAGTAGGTATATAATCTTCTATAACTATTAACTAATTTATGCTTCTGTGGTGATAGTTCATAAAGGTAACTTTATTAATAAAATTTATATAGTTGGTTGAAACCGAATTAGCTACATAAGTTGTTTTCACTATCGCATATTAAATATCATAGTTGTAAATGATGTTAATGATAAATAAATTATTATTTATCCATCACCCATCCATCAAATAAATTCAACACTGTTGTTGGTTTAATGCTCTATCTAAGCTGTTAGTCTACTATGAAAAAACATTATTTAAACATGACCGTATGGGCATGATCCCTTTGACTTCTTATTCGCAGAATAGTACAAGAAAAAAGTAAAACTAACCTTAAAAAAATGATTTTGTTTTTCACACTCAATCGATGTTGTTTTGGTTTTGAGATTTTTGTTAGTTTTAGCACAGATTAGGTAATAGTTACTTGGTTTCAGTTCTGTGGTTAGTTTTCAAGTTGCTTACTTTGCAGATATTATTTGACTTGAATTCGGTAGAATTAACTTTTTTAATTTTAGAAGATTATACAATGAGCAGTAGCGAAGACAATGTGGATGCTACGATTCCTGAAGGACAAGATGATAGTGACAGAGTAAGGAATTTTTAAATTTATCTTTGTAAAATTTATCATTCCTAAATGTTTTAACATACAAGCAATATATATGCAAATAGTGTGTGATCCACTGTCTTAGTCTAAAAAAGGCTATTTATTCTAGGTGTTTTAAAACTATATTAAAAAACCATTTATTTATCTTGGCGTTGTATGATGTATACTTACTTTCTTTATAAACCGCATGGTTACAAGTGAAGCGCATTTTATAGTTGTCAGCGCTTTAACGGTTCGATGGGTATTTAATAATACAGTTGTTTATTTTCCAGACAGCAATTAGAGCAGAGCTATCATCTCTTTCTTTTGAGGAACTTCAGAAATTAAAACAGAGAATTGGTGCCAAAGTGTACAACGAAGCCATATTTGGCAAGAAGGACAGAGATGTTAGCAACAAACCCAAAGTGTTTAAAAGAGAGAATAAAAATCGACCAAGAGAGATAAGCTCCAAAAAACCAGTTCGGTTTTTAATAGAAGCACCAGTAGTAAAGAAAAAAGAAATTCGTGATCCAAGGTAATTATCACTTTCAGTTGGTTTTTTATTTAAAAGTTAGTTCCTTATTATGACTTAATATACAAAATGATTTACAGATTTGATCCACTTTGCGGGGAATTTGATAAGAAACAATTTTCCGAACATTACAACTTTTTATCGGACATTCGAATCAAAGACATTAAGGCGATTCGAGCAAAACTAAAGGAGACTACAGATCCTGAAAAGGAGATGAAACTGCGCAGACTTCTGCAGAGGCTGAATGACCAGCACAAATCTAGCAAAAAGAAAAAAGAAACTGAGACAAATGTGAAGCTTGGAGAACAGTTGAAACAAGATTTCCAAGAAGGAAAACATCCACATTACAAAAATAAATGTAAGTTATACTGTTTTTAACCATGTTTAACTAGACATTATTTTCATTAATACATTTTTATATTATTCATAAAGAAAAAGAACACCTCGGTGGCCAAGTGGCTATGCCCTTGACTCGTTACCCGAAGGTTCCTGGTTCAGTCCTCAGGTCAGGCAAAGTGTGCGCCAACCTGCATTTGGCAAGTGTGCTAATTAAGCTATTACCTAATAATTGTAGTGATGACTTGATTTTAATGGTGGAGGCCTTTGTCTAGCAGTGGGATCATCATTGGCTATTTATTTATTTATTTTTTTACTTTACTCTTGAAGAGATAGCCAGTTAGGACAATTCCTGTCTGTCAGTTGGATGTTTGTTTTCACTAACAATCCCTAAGTTTAAGGTCACTCCTAAGCCACATTGTTGACAGTTACTAGAGTAAAACCATCATCTAAAATGGCTCAATCAATCAATCAGTTGTTTCCTCAATGCTGTGAATCATGAACAAGCTTAAGTGTTACCTAAAACCTAGGAGTTGTTGGCGATTATAATGGACATGAATCCTGATCAGTACAAACCAAGCGGAGCCTGACAGTCGACATAAGAGGAACGCTGTTTACATATAAGTTCCAGAGGCAATGTGTGAGGCAAACTATATAATATATGACACTATTTAGGTAGAAATATAATTAATCACCAACTCCTGTACAGTCAATGCAATATTATCAACAATATAACTAGGGACTACCATAAACATGGCTTAGGGGAGGGGTTGCCTAGTTATTGTTGGTCAGAATAATAGACATGAATCCTGTTTTCTCCTAACATCTTCTCCAGATTTATTATTAATTGTAATGCCTGTTATTAAAATCCTTTATTGTTAAAGCTGATACCACTTCTTCAGGCAGCCTGTCCCATACATAGAATTTTTGTCTGTTGTTGTTTTGTCTTTGACCAATATATTTATATTGTTTTCTAAAGTTTACGCGAACACTACACATTTAAATGAAACAACTTTTACGGATCTACTCGCGTTTATTTTACTTTACATTATTTAATGTTTATCCTGACGTTTCGGATCCTTTGCAGGGTCCGTGGTCACAGGGAGACGGTCTCCCTGTGACCACGGACCCTGCAAAGGATCCGAAACGTCAGGACAATATATTTATTTTCCAGCTGAATTGAAAGTTGAAGCTTTAGTAAAGCAATATGAAGAGCTGAAAAAGGAAGGTGCTGGTCGTATCCAACGGCATCTCAAGCGAAGACAACAAAAGGTCAAGAAACACTCCCATAAAGCTCCGACTGGGGAAAGTTGATGTGTATGTGCTGTTGTAAAATAAATTGTTTTAATTATGGTTAAAGCTGTTGTCATTTATTGATTATTTTGTGTATTTAAAAGATTAATCATTATCATTTAGTGCCATCTTAATACTGGAGTTTCAGTACACAAAACTTCTTGCAGTCCCATGTAACATATTTCAACTGACAATAGCTATAACTCTAGCCAAACTCGATAAAGAATAAATGTAAACCTTAGAGGGATGTAAACAAACCAAATGATCACAAATCACAAATCTCATCACAAATCTGGGCAAACATGTTTTTGTGTTTTTCGTATTATTCATTGATTACTGCATTTTACATAAAAGATATTGTAAGACTTATTATTCTCACTACACATCTCACTTAAATCAGCCGCTCAACGTCGGTAAAAACGTTATATTACGAAGAACGTAAAAAAAACGTTAACTATTTTCACTTGTTAACCCTATAACAAATGTCATTACTAAAATTGAGGTATTCTAAACATTTCCGCTATTATAACCCCTTGAGCATTGAACGTCGAGCGACCAGATAGGCTCCTCTTGACGCAAACTCAATCTCAATACAGTTCCAATGCGATTAATATGTATTGATATTGGGATAAGTTTCGCAATTTCGGAACGGCCCATCTCAATAATAATTTGTTCACTCAATTTCCTAGCAATTTAATTCCAATGTAGCGCTATTATCGCTTTTAAGAGTGCTATTTGAATTTTTTAGATTTGGGATTGGAAATTGATTATTGCAATTGTGTTTCAAGAGTAACCCACCAGCAGGTGGCCGATAATAATTAAAATTCTATTGTGTCTGGGTATTCATAAACTAGCATTTCAAATGACGATGACAATAGTATCCATATGGGGTCGATTATCTATCTCTAAAATCTGCAGCGTAAACAGTGCATTTGCAATGCAAAACAAACATTCATGAATAAATTGAATTGACGTTAAAGAAAATTAGATAGTAGCAGCAATTGATTGAATCTTCAAGTGCAGTTTTTTAATGAGTTCAAGGTACCTAATTTATTCACTCACATAGGTTAAAACTAAGCTAAGATTGTACTATGGTTTTTGGTTTTTAAATTTTTCATACAATATTTAATATAAATAAATCTTTTACGTAAAATCTTTCCTGTTGACCAACTGGCAAAGGTGGTGACAATACATGCCTGTCGCTGCGCTGGTTGCTTGGCAACGCTTTGTTGGTAAACATTCTTTATCTAATTTGGCTAGTCCGGTCCACTGTTTGATGACGACCAGCCTCCATCGATCGTCCATGTCGTTGACGGTCCGGACCTCTCTTTCCGGAATTCTGCCTTCGAGGACTAGTGGGAACAAGGTTTATGATCTCTGAATGAATTAATTAAAAGATGATGCAGACATGAAAAGGGTGAAGGACGTTGTCATTAGGGCGAACATGATGGCCCGCAGGTTCTATTGTTGCTCTGACGCAGGCAAAATTACGCTATTCAAAGCATACTCCACGTCATTTTACTCAAGTAGCCTTTGGGTCAAATATATACAGAAGTCGTACAACGTCATTCGCATACAACTTAATAATGCATTCAGGGCACTACTGCGGCTGCCTCGATTCTGTAGTGCGTATCGGGAATGTGTGCAGGACGACAGTTTCCCGGCTATTCCGCGTAAAAAAGCGGGATCCCTTCTGCGTTAATAACATAAAATATACACTATGTATATAATAATTTATGCAGTATTTATGTAGGTAGTTAAACAAAATCTTTATATTTTGACAATTGAGGTATCCAAAATGAGTCCGCGGCAGCCTTAATAGTATTCTGAAAAGCATCGCTCATAGTTAGCTAGTTATTTAGTACCCTTTTGAAGGCAATGGCAGCTATGTTGAACTTGAAATATTGAACTTTATGCACTTGGAATAAGATTGAAAAGCAATGAAAAATTACAACTGTATTGCCCGTGAAAGGGTTACATAGGTTTTAAGCTCTTGTTGTAATACCCACTTATATGGATTTTTGTTGTCTGAGAAATAAACACATTTAATTTAATTTGAAGAAGAAGAAGAAGAAGAAATATCAGAAGAATCAATACCGCTCTCGAGCAACCCAAATAGACCCTCTCACGGACACAATCTCGGAACCGCTCGGAATTAGTCCAAGCGCAGCGGTTGCGAGATTCCTCAGAACAATACCTAAAGCTATAGAAGGAAGGCTAAAATAAAAAACGTGCAACTATGTTTAGTTCCGTTCTATCTTATGGTTAGAAAAGAAGGTTGGAGTGCGACAAATGGTTGACGCTTAAGGTCAAGGTAAGGATTCCGAACTCCGCTGCACGCAGCAGTGCTGCCGCAGCACTACTGGTCCCCATATATTCTCTATAAGTTTATATGATATTACATTCCGAGCTACGCAGCAATGTCGCGGCAGCACTGCTGCGTGCAGCGTCGCCCCACCACTGCGGTCGCCCGCCGCAGCGATAGTACTACCACTGTACTACCCAATATTATACATAGTCTATGGATAGTATATAATAATATACTATATAATAGTAGATAGTATATAATATTTATAAACGCAGTAATACCACTTACTGTGTTTATGATTGTGATATTTGAGGTGCTAACATTACGATCTATTTTCTCGAAACTGTTCACAATACATGTTCTTTACTGCGCTCATAAATTGCACGGCAGAATAAGCAACTTTAACATTTTTATCTGAAAAAAAATGGTATTACATCATTTTATAACTACAAAATAAATGCAGTAAATACTCATTAAAAGACATTTGACATATCAAAATGACCTTTGATAGTCAAATGACACAATTATGTCACATGTCATGTTCATAATATCGATTTTAAATTTACAAAATGGCGCGCGCTTGCGCGCTTCCCCGACTTCCTGTTACACTGTTACACATACTTCCGTCCCATTTCACGAAATCACTCCCACAAATTGCTTATATAGAAAGCGAGCGGAAAAATGTTACACATCAATAATGCGCACGCACTTGGCCGGTTTTTTAAAGTTTACGCGAACACTACACATTGAATTGAAACAACTTTTACGGATCTACACGCGTTTATTTTATACATTAGTTTTAATTAATATTATATTATTAGTATTAAATTAAAATGAGGGTATACAAGCTACCAACTAATTGTGAGACGACTAACACCTCAGTCTCCCTGTGACCACGGACCTTGCAAAGGGTTCGAAACGTCAGGATAAACATTAATGAAAACCGAAGTATAAAATAAATGCGAGTAGATCCGTAAAAGTTGTTTCATTTCAGGTGATGTGTCCAGTATGTTTAATTGGTTTTGCAGTGGTTGGGACATTTATGAGCTGAAGATAATGGATCTGAGAAGACCTTGGCTTTGTTGTGAAAAGTAAAATCTTTATGCTGTTGATCACGGGGCTACAAAGGAGTTGCAGAGGCAAGGATAGATAGAGTTGTTGGTAATCGTATAAAAACATGCAATTTATAATCGGGCTTCTTTAAAATATCACATGAAGATAATAACGACTAAACAGGAGTAGCATACAATTAAGTAGGTGTTTATTTAAGTATTTTTACAAGTTAAAAATAAATAAAGTTAACTCTAATAATACTGTAAGTTGTCTACTGAGATTGGTTCAAGTATTAAGTAGATGTCGTCAGTCAGCCACTGAACAGTTTCTTGACCTCGTCGCTGACCTGGCTGGCGTACCGGTAGCCGTTGAGGAGCAGCCTGTCCAGGACGGGTGCTGGCTTCACCGAATCACCAGTTCTATAAAAAAAATTAACATAGAGGCAAGTATTCTCTTTCAATTTTTTTTACAATTTACGTATTGGCGCAGTGCTTTCATCTCGCACGATGTTAAATGGTGATAAGGTTAAATGGTGGAAGCGCGCTTCACCGGGAAACCTCAACTACTGAGGCACTGGTTATGTTATCTCTAACTGCCGGAACACAACAATGTTACAAAATTGATGTTATGGCGACATATTTAGATAAGATGGTGGTAGCTAGCCAGGCGGACAATCAAGCCCTACCACTTACCAAACCGAGTTTAGAAACATGTATCTCGCTGGGAATTCAACCCGGGACGTCTGGGTTTGAGACCAGGTGGTCTTAGCCACTAGACCACTGAGGCGGTTATACATATGGTACCTTGTGGAGGTATACATATTGTAGGTACAATCGGTAGCCATGGTACTAAAGTGTTAAGTTACTTCTGAGGCCGACCGTACCTCTCTCTATATACTTATAACCTACGTACCTCAAGCAAGCTCACCACCAACCAAACCACGTTTGGTTGGTGGTGAGCTTGCTCCAACTGCATCTGGTCAGCTACCATGCAGAATCTTATTTGAGTCTTTGAATGAACAACAGAAAAAGAACGATTTTACCAAATAAATCTTCTTCCCTTTTTTACTCCTGTAAAGGAAGGAAAATAAACATAATTCCTGAGACACGTCATTCTTTATTTCTTTTCAAAAGGCCAATTACCAATTTTTATGTATTTTACTTCAAAACTGACGGACTTTCATACAAACTTTCAACCCCTATTTGACCCCCTTATGGTACAATTTCTTAGTGGACCAAATTCTATCTCATTAGCTTCAGCGGTTTCGGCTCGGCGATGATGAATCAGTCAGGCCAAGTCATTATATTTATGTACATAGATAAGAAAAAGATAAGATAAAATTGTCCAACTAGCTGATTTTGCCAAATCGCTCAATGAACAAATCCGTCCCTTTATCAACGAGGTTGCTAGTGCAAATCTTCAATATTACGTTAAAAAACCAAGGATACCCAAGGAAATAACAATAGCTCTCAACTCCCTGTCGTGGTATCATCATCATCATCAACACCATCATCTTATACTAGTTCACTGTAAAAATGATGTCCATAAAATAAAACATCGCTAACTTATTACCTCCAAGTTTTTAATCGTTGCATTGCAAACCTAATTTAACTAAGGAAAAATTAAATCCAAATAAATATTTGCACCATGCTCGTTCCGTGAAGTTTCAGGGTGACGCTAAACGTGCAATATAATCCTTTTGATTAGGTAGGTACCTGCATAAACGGTGCATGTGCTGTGGCAAACTTTAAATTCATGAATTTAGGGTTGTATGTGAACTTACCTATAAAGAATATGAAATGAAATTATGTACGTTATGTATGATATAACTGTCTAGTTTAGCTTTTATTTCCATATAGGTAGGTACAGATCGTTTGGAAAAAAGTAGGTAGGTATTCCATCTAACTATGTCTATAATTTTATTGAATAATAAATGCCAATTGTGTTGGATTGGGTTGGGTGAATGGTGAAGTCTACCTTACAAAATATAATTATTGTTTCTAAAAGCCATGTCTGTTCCGTGTATGTCTCTTAATTCACCATTATTTGTGTTTATGTCTCAGTCAATGCTATTGTAGGGTACCTTCCAACACGAAAGTATAATTACCTTCGTGCCTAGGTAGGTACCACAGATCTAATTTAGTATGTGATACATATCTACAAAAAAGGAATAAAAGAATAGGTTGGAATGAAATTTTCGTGCTTAAAATAGGTAAGCTGAGTGCTAAAGAAATCGTGCTCTCTTTCAATGCTTAAGAATCAATCGTATAATGTCCGTGCCTTGGATATAGGGGTAGGAAATACAATATAAAAAGTAGGTGCATACAGTGTAGGAAAACACTATTGAAAAACCGTGCAGTATTTTTACTCTTATTTATTTAGGTTGTATGCAGGACGCAGCCATGCTTTTTTAGTTAAAGTACTTAACTAAGTTAGGATCCATCAAGTGATAGGCAGAGATGTGATGGATGGAGAGTATGGGATCCCTCATACGCAAGTATCCTTCGTCGATCTAAAGAAGGCGTGAAGATCTGGCATTCGTTTCTCCCGTGCAGTGGACTTACTTGCAACGGATGTTCCAAGGGTCATCGATGTAGTAGATGTGAAGGGAGATGATGCCGTAGGAGGTTCCCCACTCGCCAAGGCAGGGTGGTGCGTACGGGATGATGATCTGAAAGTATAAGTAATACTTTAGTAAAGGGTATTGGTTGGTACCAGTGTTAGACACTGTAAGCCGAGTGTTTGATACAATCTTCGTCGCAAAAAAATAACTTAGATATCCATCGAATCTTTACGGGATGACAGTAGGAAGGGTCCAGTATCCAACCATGCTAAAGACAAAAATCGGGCTTCTTGGCGGGAAAGTGAAGAGTCATGTCTGCGGTTTTGTTTTATTTTATAAAAATTGTGATTAATTTAATATTAATGTGAAATATTGGTGGATTATTAAAGTGTTCGTGAGCGTGCATGAGTGTTGGCAAATTAAACAAAACAGTGCAACGTCACTTTTCAAATTCTCTTAAGAAGTCCGCCCGAGGACCTAGTAAAGCCCCACATCTTTACTCAATGGGTTGGGTTATATATTATTTCTCACTTTTCACTTCTATTATCATTTATCATCATCATACAGGAAGGAAATATTGTTTATTTATGTATTACTTGTAAGAAAAATTACTTTGACACTGGCTAAATGTGCTAATCGCACAAAGCCATCAACTAAAGGAAAAAAAAAGACAAAAATCTGTTGCTGACCGTATTTCATATGATTTATGGAAAATAATGTCGATAACTGGTTTCTGTCGAATACTGGTGACATTACCCTATATTTGACGCTTTCCATTAATATACCAAATGTTCAAAATATACCCTAAAGAACCGCCAAGATACAAAGATCAAGTCGTCCAAACACAACCGTCCGTCACAGTTCGACGTAGTGGCACATGAAGAGAGATTGTAGTGGTTTGTATCAAATAGGGCTTCTTATTGACTTAAAAGTGGGTAAGTGTAGAAAGAGCTCATAAATTAGGTTGGGTTGCAATTATAATAAATTTGAGATTCTTGACCGGAATAGCCCAAAAGTAGTCCATCATGGTAGGTATTCTAATTTCATGCAAAACAAACCAAACCACATTATCTTTTGTTCCATTTTGACGTACAGAAAAATATGTGCAGAAAGGACAAACAAATATTATTGCGCATTTTACATAATATAGAATCTTGATCAAAGAATCTTCTGGAATGTCAACCTGATTTTCGTTGCTTGATGTAATTATGTTCGGCGGGGTACGACATCGACACGAGATTGCATCTTTGAAGTGACAATATTGAGTTAGCAGCTCTCAGCGCGTTCCTACATATGTGTAGGTTTATTCTAATTGGGTTTATGTAGATCGTAGTTACATTCCTGAAGCTCACGTGAAGTAGTGTAGTATTGCAAGCAGATTACATTATAATCGCATCATCATTAGCCTATAAAACGTCGCACACAGATCAGATCAGGAAAACCCATATAAACAAAGTAAATAACTCATAAAAGTAAATAACTCATGGAGAGGTTAGGTCATAACCAAGCTAGCGCAATGCGTGTTGTTAAGTTTCAACGACTACCATATTACGTTAGCAGATAGGACTAACGGCTTCTGAAACACGAAGGATCTCGCTCGACATATTTTTAATTGGTCACTCATCCAGCGAGGGCAGCCGCTGGATGCGAACAGCACAAAACCAGACGTCAATGGAGATCCTTGGGGGAAGGCCTTTGTCCAACAGTCGACCTCTATTGGCTGAGATAATGATGAAGATGATGATGATGACTTGATTGGCATATAAACTTACCTCAGCGACCTGCTCCTCAGTGGGCGGTATTTCAAACCAGTGGCGCGGCTTCTGCGGCGCCAGCTTGCCGAACATGATGAAGCCGGTGCCGATCATCTCCCCCTTGTTGGTCAGCTCGAACCACGGCAGCAGGTCCTCGCACTTCATCTGGCGCGTCATGTTGTAGTAGTAGTGGGTGCCTGGAGAAAGACCGGCAATGGAGTTGTTGTTTGATAAAGGTGGCTTAAGAGCAACATGAATAGTATAGCTTTTTAAATGTAGTTATTGCTTTCAGTCTTCTATACCTTTTAGGGTAACGGATTTTAGGGGTTGTGGCAAACTTAAAGTTCCTCAAGCCATAGTG